>VMDR010036318.1:0-10522 GCA_007922815.1 Macrotus californicus | reverse complement strand
GTTATAAATAAAACTGTCATACTTAAAATATACGATACATCTTATGATGAAATGTGATAATTAATAGTATTAATTCACAGTTAAATTGATTTTTCTGGAGCAAAGTTATTCTTTTTTTTCTTACAGAAATTGAGAATTATGAAAGTATCTCATATTTTCAATACCAGGACTGCTAGAAAGCTTTGAACCAGGGAGATTTATAAAAATACATGATCAAAATCTACACCATAGCCACTTTCTACATATTTAAATAATTTAAATGAAAGCAACATTTCATTGTTAAAAGAGACCAATGCTTTTAGACTCATTTCAACCTATTAACTGTAGGAATAGTCTTACCTGTATAGTTTTCTTCCTCAAGGTCATCCAACATGTTTAATGTTTCATTACTTATAAGTGAGTTCCGCAGACATTTGTGCTTCAGGTTGCCCATGAAGAGCTGCAGCCCGATGAGCGCGAACACGCTCAGACAGAACACAGTCAGGATCATGACGTCGGAGAGCTTCTTCACCGACTGGATCAGGGCGCCCACGATGGTCTTCAGGCCTGCATGCAGGGAATTAAGAAAAAGATATTCATAAAGAAATAAAGCCTCTGAATGCCTGAATGCAAAACAAACACAAACACAAGCTTTCCTAGAAATGCATGCATTATGTCAAATCTATGACCTAAAATAACCTAATTCCCAAAAAAGCCCACTAGGTCAAAAGGGTGGATTTGTTGTTTTATATATATTTTGTTTCTTTATAGTATTGCAAATGATTAAAAATTGTAAAATATTTCCAAGGGATAACCAAATTGTCAAAGTAAATAATTTAGTTGCCCAAACCATATCCACACTCACTTGTAAAAAATGATTTTTAAAAGTGCCAATTCAGCAAATGCTTGCCAAACAAACCATTTCTCTCTACACTAAAACAAAGAAGAGGCTGAATTGCAACATAGGGACACAACTTACAAATTTTCAGTCGAGAAATGGTTTGTTGAGGAAAGATAAAAAAGTGTGTCATGCAATACCTTCATGCTGTTTTTTTTCTCTCCTTTCTTAACTCAATGAAAATGATGAAAACAAATTGAAATTTTCATTCCTGAATAAGTCAAATGGAAAATGAACTGTCAGACAGGAGGGAAAATTTCAAGTTGAGATGTGAGCCAAAAGGCCATCTTTGTTCTCTAAGGCCCATGCAATTGATTAAACTCAAAGGCTGACTTTTAATAGGGATTCTGAAAAACATATGAAATCAGATTTCATTAAATTTGCACAAGAGAAAGTTTTTCTTGTCTGTCTTCCACATGATCAAAGTCAGCCCCGGTGTTTAACCCCACTCTCACCTGGAATGACTGAAATTGTTTTCAGTGCTCGGAGAACTCTGAATGTTCTCAACGCTGAGACATTGCCCAGGTCCACAAACTCTGTCACATATCTGCAATAGGGAGTTCACACACAGACACAATGACAACACACACACAAACAAACAAAAAACAACTCCCAAATAGTTGGAGTTATGAGTGGCCTAATGCTTCACACCAATCACTTCTTACCTGGAATTACAGAAATAGTTTTCAAAGCTCTCAAGACTCTGAAAGTTCGAAGAGCTGAAACATTGCCTAGGTTTACAAATTCTGTTAAATACCTGTAGAATTAAATCAGAGTTATTCAGGATTTAGGTAGAGTCTATGATACTTACCTGTGCCTTTACTCAAGGTTATTTCCTATGTTTGGGATGTCTTACTTAAAGGTACAGTTCTGCAAACCTTTTCTTTTCCTATCATGACTAATTTAACTTAATTAGATTTTATTTGACTTATTTGATGCAAGCAAAATACAAATATATTATTAAAATAATTCCATACACTTAAGTGCCTAAATAAACAATTAAATACTTCAATTATTAGATGTGAACATTATGGTACTATGGATATTTAATAATCTTATAAAACATCAGAGGCAAGCCTTGAAAACGGTATGCTAATTGAACGGCACCAGACACAAAAGGCCACATGACTATGATTCCATTCATGTGAAAGCTTAGAGTAGACAAATCCATAGAGATGAAACATAGGTGAGTGATTTACAGACGATGGAGGGGAGAGAGAATGGAAGAGACTGCTTTGTTAGGGGGATGAAATGTTCTGGAATTAGGGAGTAATGATGGTCCAAAATTTTGTGAACATACTAAAAATCACTGAATTTTATACTTTAAAAGAGTAACTTTTATGGTATGTATACTTTCTTTCAGTAAAAAAAGAGACTCCCTTGAGAAGAGGTAGCTCTGTTTGACACAATGTTGTCTCATCAGTGGGTGGTAGGTACAACTGTAGTCATGTGTGACCATGGAAAGAGGGAGCCTGATGGACAAGGAGGTGGGACAAGGGTAAGGGGGTGCGAAACTGAAAACCTAAAGACCCTTCAGGACTGCCTAAGTTCCTCTAATGAACATGAGCTAATTTTACAATTCAAAATGATAGAGCAAAAAATATGGTAGTAGGTTTGAGATTTCATTGCCAAGGGGGAGGGTGGGAGCAGGGGAGGGGGGTGGGATTGGCTGGGGTGGGGGGGAGTGGTGGGTGGAAAATGCAATCTGTAATTGAACAACAATAAAGTAATTAAAAATAATATAAACAAATTAAATTATATATAAAAACCATAATCAAAGAGAAGATAAAAATGATTTAGGAGATTTAACACAAATAAATAAATAAATAAATAAACAAATAAATAAATAAATAAAATAAAGCAAGTGTTTCTGACAAATGTATTTTGGAAGAGAGTAGCAATATGACTAAATTGAAATGTTAATGTGATATTTTTTCTTTGAAAATAAACTGTGGATTTCATGTGTAACACATATACAAAGCATTAATGTTAGGTTTTGTATGCACTGAGAGCTCTTTTACTTCTCTGTTTTAATATACTTATTAGCACTTGAATAGCATAGATGAATAAAAAGGGTACCATAGTTACAATTAAAGATCTGATTTTTTTCTGTGCTTCCTATAGGTTTTGTTAGTTTTTAAATAAGAACTGGAAAAATGTGTGACCCTAATTGGCACCACACAGACTGCCCATCCAAGTGCCAGGTGTGGAGGGAGAGGGTCAATCTTAATGATGTCAATACACTTTTGAGTGAAAAACAAACTTTCTGAAAAATTTAGTGTTTGCCAACAAATGACTAGCTTTAAATGTAACCATTATACATGGAAAAAATAAGATCCCAGGACTTTGTTCTCACTGAAATGTCTGTGATTTTCATGAGCTTGCCATTAAAAAAAATGGACGTAGTACTTACGCAAAAACGATGACAATAAAATCCAGCCAGTTCCATGGGTCACGAAGGAAAGTGAATTGTCCTACACAGAAGCCTCTTGCAAGGATTTTTATAAGTGATTCAAAAGTATATATTCCAGTAAAAGTGTACCTAGACACAAGAATCCATTGGGGTATTAGATATGAAAAGAAAACAGCACGGTGATAATCTTTATATTTTAATTTCTTTCTGATTAAACATAGAAAGTCATCTCCTGCAGTGTAGCTATTGGTTTGTGAACCCACTCTAACTATTAGAAAAAAATCAGTCAAGGTCTTTCCAGGAAACCTTGAATCGCCCATATGAGAACTCTTGTAGAAAGTAGAGGTGCTGAAAATTACAAAGAACATAGGATTAGACCTGCCTAGAAAATTCCTATGTTGCTCCTATCAGAAATACACCCAAGGATAAGGAATATGTAACACGCCTAACAATAGGCAGGGTGTCTCATAAGTTCATTCCTCTAGAAAATACTATATTATCTAATCATTCTATCTAATTATTCTATTTTATGGCTCACAGGCTAATGCCATAGAGGAGAAAAAAAATAATTGAAAGAAAAGCAACTATATAACACATGAAGATAAATACCACAATTTTTATAGATGGAATAACTTCCTAGTAGGAAAAGGAAATGATAAAAATGATAATACCAAGACCATATTAAAATGTACTTAGGCCCACTTACTCTACATTCTTGGTCCAGTCTGGAGGGTTACTCAAGGTCATAAATATGCAGTTCGTCAGAATAGTGCACATGATAAGCATGCCAAATAAAGTAGCTTAGAATCAAGGAATATGATGAAAGACCACGGTGGGAACCTTGAATATTTAATAATGACACCTGTTGAAATCTTTTTCTTAGAGAATAAATATTTATAAATAAGTTCATATACTTTAATTTTAATCTTTTGGAACACGGAAGTAATAGGTAAAAGTAATTCATCCTAAAATGCGAAAACTGCCATTCTCCCAATCTACTCAGAGACTTACATCAAGCTCCACTGAAATGAAACTCTAAAACCAGTCTTTCCAGGTGCAAAATGACTAAGAATCTATTTTTAAATAAAATAGCAAAAACTCAATTTTAAAGGACCATTGCAAGTACGCATTTTTGAAAGGATATGAATGCACTAAAATCTTAATAGATATTCTTCGCAGAGGACTGAAAGGAGAGAGCATGTACAAAGCAGGTGTGGCATTGAAGCGGAAGATCGCTTTCCCTCTGTTCAATACTATGAAAGTCTGCAGGATCAAAGAGAAAACAGGAAGAAATTGAGAATCCAAAATTTCAATCTAGCACATTAATCTCAGCAGTTGACCTCTCTCTGTGGCATTGCCATATTAATGACACTCTGCCACTAGACTCAAGCAATGTGGGTCCAATATCACTGATGCAGCTATAGATGTCAGGCTGGCCAATGAACTTGGAGTCTATTACTACTCAGCAAATTACAAAGTGAACTATTTATGAGCATGTGTTGCCCAGCACTCCCAAATAGAGTATCTTCTCTTTTTTACATCCCTTCAACACCTACATCCATGACAGTAACTTGTGGCCATGGAATTAGTTTAAGATATGACTTCCTTCTTTTCTTACACTGCACTGCAAGCAAACCAAAGAGAAACTATCTATCCCTGATTTTTGCCATAACACCTTAAGACTTTTTTCTTTGACACCTTAAGACTTTTAATACTTGTTGGCTATTGTCATGGTTAGTAGCAAGTGCTCCAAAATAAGAATTCCTTCAAGAAATATTTTAACAAATTTAAGGAATATTAGAGTTGGAAGAATCCTAGTATCCAGATCAATTTTCCTATTTTAGATGTAATACTAATAACAGCTAAATTAAAAGGACACAAATTAAAGGACTTGCTTGCTACTATCCGTGGTAAATTTTAAAAATGATACGACTTGTACCAAACAATCTTAACATATGTTATGTGACCATTACACAATGAGTGACATCCTCCCTGGCTTTGGTGTTTAGTTTAAATATTTAAAACCCAATCAAGTAAACAGCAACAATAATGAAACATTAAAACAATCTAATGTTTTTGGATTGAAAAATGACAAAGATCACTTTCCTGCATTGGCAGGCAAATTACTTGTGTTAACTAGAACACGTTGATTTGGTCTTTTTGTTGTTGTTTAATCTGAATTTTATATAAACTTATGAGTGATCACCATTTTTCCAAATTAGGGACATAAGTGTGAGTCTCTTGCTTTTCACTTGCATGTGGCGCTCTTCTCAGGAAAATGAATCTGTTCTTTCCTAACGCCCTTTGGTATTCCTTTCGCTCTGTGAGTTATGTCTAAACATAAGTTAACAGAGAGCTCACTTTCACACTGAAAATTAGTTTTAAAGTTAATACCTAGTGTTGAGTAAAACCAATGTTTTCTTAAATCCCGGTATACTGTATTTGCTAAAGTTCACTCACCCACTATTTTCTACCATTGTGAGGGGAGCAACAATGGCATAGGAGGCAATGACAAGAGTTTAGAAACAAATGGGGCAGGGGTTTTGCATTCAAGGGACCTCCTAGAGCACAGTAACTCTACTATAAGACAAGCTGTGATGGGCATCACACAGAGAAATAGAAATGGAGGCGTATGAGAGTGAAGAGGGAACAGGGTCACATGTCTGTGAGAACTGTCAGGAAGACTTCAGCGACCACAAGTTACCTGAGCTAAGGTGAAAATCACAACATTACCACCTAGCCTTGGCAAGATAAAGTTACCTTATACTTGAAATTTAAAACAATAGTCTGCCCATTTTTAGATTTGAATAGCCAATTTTCATTTGCATTAAAAACTTCCTTAGGAATGTCTGGGTTTATACACACCCAGTAGTTAATTATAGGTAGAAAAAGAAGGCATGCATGTGAAATTTTAGAGATCGTTTTTGAGTTTCTTTAGAAAATCCTACAATTTTATTAGCAAATGCATAGATGTCAAAGTCTGAATAATTCTTATAACTTTGCTTATTTACTGAAGAATTTATTGAACATAAAATTACAGTGCTTAAGGAGTGATGGCTTTAGAGTTAGACAGATATGATTCTTAACATCACATCTGCCCTTCAGCAGCTTGAGAACTAGCACTTAGTGTCTGTGAAGTTTTTAAGTTTCTGGTATGTTTAAATTCTTAGTAAATGGTGGAAGCAGATGCTGCTATTATAGGCAACATAAAAGCCACCAAGGATATGAAGATAATAAGACAATATACCTGTCCTCTTAACTCCCACAGTAGAGGCTGATTGGTAATTTATTCTTTCTTAAAGAAAGACACAAACTTTCATGTATCAAAAAGGTACCACATAATGTTATTTAAAAGCACTTATATATTCATCACATAAAAATGAAGCCCTAACTTCTATCATTAGTTTAAATGTTCTTTGTTTAATTCGGATGTTGGAATGTTTAAAGACATCCTGGAGGTTCCTAGGCCTCTCCTCATTTTTTTGAATTCTTGTTTCTTCATTGTGTTGTACTTTAATGTTTCTTTCTTTCTTCTGGACCACACCATTGATGTGAGTCCCATTTTTCTTCCCATCCCTGTTGGTTCCCTGCACATTTTCCTTCATTTCCCTTCTTGTCACCTTCATTTGTTTATCTAATTTGTGACCAAATTCAACCAAGTCTGTGAGCATCCTGATTACCAGTGTTTTGAACTGTGCATCTGATAGGTTGGGTATCTCTTCGTCACCTAGTTGTATTTTTTCTGGAGCTTTGATCTGTTCTTTCATTTGGGCCATTTTTGTTGTCTTGGCATGCCGGTTACATAGTAAGGGGCGGAGCCTTAGGTGTTCACCAGGGTGGGGCAAAATCATTGATAATTACATTCAAATATAAATTAAAATTTGAACCCAGATAAAATTAAGGATCATTAAGATTTTTAATCCAAACAATGATTATAATGTAACAGAAATGAAGTTTTTGTCAAATAGTGTAATAATGAAAAACATTGAGGAATCAATTCATAGAAAAGTCAACTCTAAAGCTGTAAGTGGAACTCAAACTACTTTTATCAAGAATGTTTGAGGAGCTAGGACAAGGCACAAAAAGTTGATACTTTAAAGATTCAAACTAAGCCCTGGCTGGTGTGGCTCAGTGGATTGAGTGCTGGCCTGTGAACCAAAATGTTGCCAGTTCAATTCCCAGTCAAGGTACATGCCTGGGTTGTGAGCCAGGTCCCCAGTAGAGGGCGCTCGAGAGGCAACATGTGGTTCCACACATTGTGTGTGATTAACGTTTCTCTCCCTCTCTTTCTCCTTCTTCTCCCCTCTCAAAAAACAAATACATTAAATCTTTTTTTAAAAAAAATCTACAAACTAAAAGAAAAGGATTCAGTTATTCCTTTGTATATTTTTTTCAGATATTAACAATAGCAGACCATGAAAATAGATTACTTTCTTTGACCTGGTTCTACCCAAGTATATTGATTAAGAATTGAGTTAGGCTTTTGATGTGGCTGGTATTATATTTTTTGAAAGGAGCTTGGGCCAAGGTGAGGGGTTAGAGTCTCACTCCAAACACTCTTTATTAAATTAGCTTATCATGTAGCTAAAATTACTCTTAGTTAATAAGTCTATCACCCTCCATTCAAACATAAACATTTTCTCCTTACCTCTCAAGTCACTTTAAGCTAATATTATTGATAGTTTATATGCCATAAAGATTCTTTTCTTCCTTAAGAGGTATCTGGTTAAGTAATATCCAGGCCTGCTTTGGAAACGGGAAAATGAAATAGGTATCCGTGGGAAGCCAGGAATTTTTTCAGAATGAAATAATAAGTAAAATGAGTACTTTTATTTTGACTGTTACATTATTTACTCATTAATTATTTCATTCATTTTTTTTAAAGTTGTTAGCACTGTGGTTGCTGCACAACGGAAACTGAACTAAGAAGTATTGCACAACAGAACATCTCAGGAGGGAATAAAACCAACTTGAATTAAAAAAAACTTGAATACAAAATTTACTAGTGTGCAATATTTTGCAAGCTACTTAATTTCCCCAAGCCCTTTGTCTCATATAAAAGTAGGGTATTAATTCCTACCCCACCAGGTTGTGACAAATACATGTGCTAATTTGTCTAAAATGTCTAGTGCCTGACACAGAGACCCTCCAATTATATTAGCATTCTTACTTTCCATGTCAGAATACTGACTGGGTAATTAGAACGCTGTGTAATATTTCAAGAGCTTCATGGGTATTGTGCCTTCTACTGCTTTGCCCTCAGCTTGTTCAGATGCTGGTTTTGATGTGAAGTAAAATTTGTATTAGGTATTGCTTCATAGCAACTACCACTGAGACAGATGTGTTTCTACCCTCAAAATTAAATTAATCACATTTTATATTTCTCAGGACATTTTATTTGCTAGATACCATATCAAGAAATATTCCTTTTTATTTGTTTCTTAAAAAAAATCTCAGTGATTTTTAAGTGGGCTTTACCCTGCCTTTCCCGACCTCCCAGAGCTGAGTCTGCAGGCTCCACGCTGCACACAGAGCGTTGTGGAGACAGCCTCGAAACCGGCTGGTGTACTCCTCTACTGTCTCCTCTTTGTCATTCAACATGGTTGTGTCTGCTGCTGTTGTCAGAAATTACTGCGATCCCCCTCTCATTTTCTCAATGTAATAACCCATTAGCGGGTGTTTCAAACTTTTTCCCACTTCCTTAATGCAGTCAGAGCCTTCACTCTGCTACTCTCAGTGCTGACTTTCAAAGGGCAATTTCCACTCCTGTCGTAGGAAAAATATTGACAGCATTTAGCATGCATTTCCTCTGATGTGCCTGAATTTACTTCAACATATCAGGCTCTTAAATCCATCCTCATGTTTGCTACTCTGGCTTCAGACAATAAGGCTTCTCTCCACTACTCTAATGCAACTACAGTCTGACCTGTAGCTTGTACCTAGTGTGTTAACAGCAGCAGCTAGCTACTTTCTTCCAACCTGCTGTATTTTTCTCTTTGACTGAGAACAATTTTTCTTTATTTTCAAACATGCCATTTTATACCCTATGTGTATAAGGTTTTCAATCGATTTGGTACCTCACGGGAATTTTCCTTGAGAAATGAAAATTTCTCAACATTCCTAGATTGCCACCTAATTGCTCTTTTTATTTGCTATCTACCACTATCTTGCTTTGATTTCCATCATCTAACACAAAGTGCTTGTAAAAAGTTACCAACTCAGCCTCCTTGTTCTTTCCAATAGCCTTTCTCTGTCTTCCATTTCCTGGGTAATTTTGAGATAATCTTTTTTCTTCTTTAAATAATGGAAAATTTTCTGACTTATGCCCTACCTCTCTGACCATTTCAGATTCCCCTCTCTCCAACATTGTAAATAAAGCAGCTCTCCAAACTTCATTATTAGTTGAGCGATCTTATATATTCCCATGGAGTCAGCTGTCACCTCCATAGAAGTGCACTCTGTACAAGTCCCCAGGACTTGCTTGTCAACTGACAATTATTATGTTCCTACCGGTGTGCATTTATGACATATCCAAAAAGGCAGAACATTATGCTAAACACTTTTTAAAAGATTAAGGAAATCAAATGGTATGATACAACCAGTTTTGATTAAAAATGAGAAAAAGTACATATTCTGAATATCCTACATATGTATGTACTAGAGTATTTTTGTCCTGATGTAGTTTTTCCCTACATTCCACTTCAATTTAAAATACCCTTCCGTACAGAAAGAAGCAGAAACCGCAGCCCTGCAGCCATAGTAAACTCACCTTTTTGTCTGCGTAGTAGGGGTCCAAGTCCTCCAGGGGCTCCGACACCATGCCTGGGGGGATGTCCCCATAGATGAAGGGCAGCTGTTTGCCAGCTTCCAAGTCACTGCTTGGCTTTGGGCCATTTTCATCATCGTCTTTCTTTTCTTCTTTGGGTTCCTTTGTTTTTCCTTCCGCAATGCGTTGTTCAATGAGGGCAAGAGACTGTTTTGTGAAGTAGACAAAGCTCTGAGGTCCCGGGGGAGGCAACATTGCCATCTTTTCATCCTGTATATTTTATTTCTCCTTCAGCTCTTTCATAAGAGGCCTCTGTGGAAACAAAGAAATAAAGCCTTAAGTGTCTGCCAATCAAGGATGGTGTATTAAAATAATAATATTACTATTAATAATAAACGGTTTTTTGGTTTCAACGACAAAAAGTAATGTTCACAGAATTGTTAGCATTTAAGTGATAACTCTGTGC
>VMDR010036317.1:0-10522 GCA_007922815.1 Macrotus californicus | reverse complement strand
TATGATCTCATCTTTAACTGGGACATAACAAAAAAAGCAAACAAAATACAACCAGAGACATTGAAATTAAGAACAATCTAACAATGGCCAGAGGGGAGGGGGGAGGGAACAGTGGGGGGAAGGGTTTCTAGGAAATGCTATAAAGGACACATAGACATAACCAAGGGGATGGGTGGGAGCAAGGGAGGGACGAGGGATGGGCTGGGGTGGGGGGGGAGCAATGGGGGAAAAATGCAGACAGCTGTAATTGAACAACAATAAAGTAATAAAATCTTTAAAAAAGAATCTCATAAAATAACAGGAACAAATTCTCCAATAAGCAGTCATTTTGATACAGAGAGATCTGATCAGATCTCTGGGAAGGAGTAAGGAGGGGCGGTAGGAGGAAGTTGCCCAAGGCAATGGTAAACAGTCTAGGATGGGATTGGCTGAGAAGTTGACTGCCTCCAAAGTACTTGGAATCTTGGGGAGAGGATTTAAAATAAAAATAGGGCAGAGACTGGCTCTCCTTCCTTGAGGATTCCTAGATGATTGTGCTGCAGCTGTTTGTGTTTCCCAAAGGATGGTATTTTGGATGGGAAGGAACTCCTGGCACAGCCTAGGATCAGGCTGGCCTGGCAGAAGGTAGTAGGGTTATACTTCTTTTTTTTTTTTTCTTTTTAATTTATCTCATTGTTGTTCAAGTACAGTTGTCTCCATTAGGTGTTCTAGAGGAGATGAATTCTGAGGCAGAAGCCTGTCATTCTTCCAAAATTGTATAGCTTTTGTATCTTATATTGTTTTAGTTTGTAAACTAACTCTAAAGCAGGGGTGTCAAACTCATTTTCGGGGGGTGGGGGGCACATCAGCCTTGCGGTTGCTTTCAAAGGGCCAAAATAATTTTAGCACTGTATAAATGTAACTACTCCTTAACTGTTAAGGAATTGAAATTACATTTAGCCCTTTGGAGGCAACTGTGAGGCTGATGTGGCCCCTGGTGAAAATGAGTTTGACACCCCTGCTCTAAAGAAATAAGATAATTAAAACCTAAAGGGAAAATGATAGGAGAACTCAGATGTTAAAGATTTTAGCCTTAATTGATAGGCTTAAGTAACTAATGCCTGTGGAAAGCTGTGTGGTGCTTGCTGGGTGGAGAGGAGACTAAGGGGACTAGATGGTAATGAAACAGTACAGTAAAGAATAAATTTTTAAAAAATGGTAGTTTTTGAATAGACTCCTTGGGAATTTTGCCCAGAGGGTGGTGGCAGGCAGCAGGACCCCACTTGCTGTTTGGTAACAATTTTAACTGTTGCCAACTACTTTACCTCTTCTAAAGTCAGTTTCTTCCTTTGTGTCATCATATTTTTAGATTAGCATATAAGTAAAATAAGTAACAGTCCTTATTGACCTAATATATCATGAATCTAAATTTAAATTCCTTAAGGGGAATACTATTTTATTTCTTCTCCCCAACTGTGAGTATCCTACAATAATGGAGAAGTTACATGAAACATTGAAAAGATAAGAAAAGAATCAAAAAAGGATTCATTCAAAGAATCTCTGGACCAGTGGCTGGATTAGAGTTCATCAACCTCAAGTACATGGCAAACCCTGGTTTAGGATGCGGGTAGAGAATGACCAGGGCAAAGGAAGAGCATCTAGGTAGAACAAAGGAAATGTTGTGCAGAAAGATACCTGGAAGCACTAAATTGCTATTGTCCACTTCTGCACTGTTCCTTTAAATAGCTACGGTCAGCCTGTGCCCTGGGTACTCTATTAAAAGGGCTTAGCCTTCAAGAAACTCAAAATGTTAGTCTTATTATTTCTATTTTCACTACTCTCTTCTAAGGCATTAAGGAAAGGAAAAGGTTTCTTTCACAAAAGTCTTTTAAGAGGCTAACTGGTATATTTGACATTCATGAAATCCTGCCTAGGCTGTTGATTCCTTCAGCTTGAGACTTTGACTTCTGTGAAAATGTGATTCCCTGTGGAGAAGTATGGCTTTAGGTTGAGTGTTTCTGATAGTAAGTTTTTATACGGAGCCACCATGAAGATTAGGAGCCTAGAAAAAAAAAGAAGCAGGAGAAAAAGAACATGGAAATGAGGACTTTGGGTGAGGGCCATCCTGCTTGGAATTCCCCGACAGAAATGTCTTCTTAATTGTCCCCGTAATGATGGACGAAACTGCACATAGCATCACCTTCACTTGTCACCCTCCCTAAAGAGACTTTTAATTTTTTCCCCCAAAGAAAAATTACAACCTCAGTGGCAGCTCAGTGAATGGTATGCATGTCTCTAAAGCCATCTTATATGACAAGAATAAATCTTTCATGTGAAACCTGCTTCCCATTCAAGGTAAGGTTACAGCTGCAATAACATTTATGGGACTTACAAGTTGAACTGTGGAAGAAAAAGACTTCTCAAGGGGTGAATTCTGGCTGTATATTGGCCCTACCTAAATACCTTAAAGCCCAATAGGGGATTGTGACTCTACCTATTACTTACTGTAAGGATCAAAGAAGGTAAAATGGAACAAGTGATTTAGATTATTAATGTGTAGTGGGTGTATTGGGTATGGAGGGGAGGGAGAATTTAGTAAAGCAGAAACTTTTTTTCCTTTATATTTTAAGCTTAATAGATTAACCAACCAAATGTATGTATTGGGATCATGTGAGGTCTCTAGCACAGTGTTTCCCAACCTTATTTCTGTTATAACACATGTGATTATCATATACATGTCCGTGAGAAACCCATGGCAAGTTCAGGTTATATATCTCCTGGCTTAAAGTGCATGCTATGTAAAACAGAAGATGGGCTGTCTCTGTCCTGACCTCATAACTGATTTTCAATACCGTGTGCGGAAGGGTAGCGGTTGAGTACCACCTGCCTGATGGAGAGCAGAAACTTGATGAATACTTGCTGCATCCATGAGTGTATGCATGTCTAGGGTGGCACGTCTTCATCAAAATATCCATGCCTCAGAGAACGTGGCTTTGTGAGGCAAGCTGAGCTAAGAGGAGAAATGGAAGCTTATATATTTCAAGGGAAGAAAGGCTCCCGTACATTTGGACCTTCTGTGTTCAAGATTATTTTCATTCTTTCTTTCAACAAGTGCTTATTGAGTACCTACAATAAACAATGTATGCCAGACATCAGCAGTAAAAAGATGAATGATACAGCTGCATTTTTCAAAGTTCTCATTCCCTTTGGAGTAACTGTCACATAAACAAAGGATTGTTTCAAACAGCAGCTCCTTTTCTGAAAAGACAAAAGAGAGTGTGGCAAATAATTTAAAAATTAGAATAGCAGTTCACTGTTATTTAATAATTGCATAAATAGATAGAAACACTGTCATTTTTGAGTTTCTTTCTAGTTTTTAATCCTATAACCCATGATAAGTATGTATCAAGGACAAAGGAATCTTGATCATTAAACATATTTGCAAAGGCATTTGTGTTTATACACAGAAACTGGTGAAAACTCTTTTCTTCAACATTCTTTGGAAACAATAAAATTCAATATAATTTTACCACTGAATATGTCACATTCATTATTCTTTGACCAAGATTAAAAAATGCTGCTAAGGACCAGGAAGATGTCATATCCTCACTCAGTAGATGATATGCTTTTCTGAACTCTGAGTGGCATAACTTTTTTTTTCCTTTGTGGGACCCAAGATGAATTTTTGAATGTCAGTGTGGCATTTAACATTTGAGAATCATATTTGATGATTCTATTAGACCTTTACAAGTCTACTTCCTGGGGCTTTTCTCACAGGAGAGTCAGATATTTGGCACTAGGCAAAAAGGAAGCATGAATTCTTGTAAAAGAGGGAGTGGTTAAATTAAAGGCATTAAATTAAATGGGATGAGGAAAGTAACATAGTGAAAATGGCTTATGTTAGTAACCTTGTACTAGGAGGGACAAGTTCTATCAGAGTTCATGGTGGACACTCCACAGAAATTACCAAAATGGAAGAAATCAGAGCTACTCAAATGTGAGAGGTTTGATCTGAAAGCTTGTTTTCCTTATTGTTCTTCACACACAATTTCCCAAAGTGAAAAGACTAGAGACAGTGACATCGTATTCCTTCAGTCTGTCTTTTATGTACTTTTATTGTACAGTTGTTTATTTATAGAGAAATCACAAAGCCTCTGCAAAAACTCTATTCTTCCTAAATAACCACATCTCCATAACAATTATTTTGAAAACACTGAATAGATTTTTTAAAATAGATTCTATTTTATTTCTTCCTATGGGAGCCATCACTTACACCTGTCAGAAGTGGGGACTCAGCAGGATTTAAATACAGCAAAAAAGCAAAAACCAGAAAGTGAGAGAAGTGCATGCCAGAAGCAGAAGGGGATATAGCTACAGGTATAGAGAGTGATATTTACTTAGGTTGGCAGGCATCATTGTATTCTGTGGCTATTGTCCAAACAAAATGTTATCAACTGGCAGTTGAGAATTAAATTCTACTTTATGTACCAATAGTGATTTGGAATCCGGGGTGGGTACTATTAAATGTTTAGAAGGACTGGGGCATGGTCTAAGTGATAACAGGGTTCCAGATATGATGATGTGCAAGCAGACTTTAGCATCTGCAGCTAGAATTGGCAAAATCTTGGTGGGAGCAGATATTTAAGCTGGTTGTCAGAATAAGGTTTTAGAGTCAGTGAAAACCCCTTGTTAGAACAAGAGATACACACAAAATATTCTTATAATAATAATAAGCTCCTTGAAAAATTCAAAAGATGTCAGAAATGTGACGAAGTACTGAAAGAGACACATGGACACTGATTGCATAATGGTCTTCAGTGGGGAGAAGACTGTTCTAGCAACTGCCATTGGTGCTGATATTTTAATATTACCTTCCCTGTAAACCTCTGGTTAGAACATAATAACAAGTGCTATGGAAAAATCTAAAGAGATTCTGCAGGGTGGCAGAGGAAGTGACCAACTCTCCCTGTAGTTGGGGGGGGGGGTGTTATTTGTGTCTGTTAAAAAAATATGTCAGAGGTTGTTGGAATGAGATGTGTTCTAGACAAGAACACAAGATGTGCAACTGTGTGTGTGGTTGTGAATAGAAAGAGGTATTTGGTGGAGCTGGATCTTCAACTGAAAGGGAAGGAAGGAGAAGGAAAGAAAGAGGAAGTGAGTGAGTAAAGTCAGCTGTGTAAATCCCATGCAAAAGAGCATAGCCAGGTCCCACGAATGCTGAAAACCTGGTGACACTCATGATCAGACTGCATTATGGGAAAATCATTTCAGTCTCAGAATTTGAGAGCTCTCAAGGAGAAACGCACCCTGGTGGAAAATATTTATTGAATTAAAATATGTAGCTGAAGAGACATAGAGAGACTGTTCTAGATAAATTCAGTTATAAATAAGGCCATAGAGATGAAGACAACATGAGAAAGATAGTGTGGTAAGTACGGGTCATGTTGGGGAAGAATGGACAGCAAAGAAAATGCTATGAGAATGAGTGAAAAATGAATGTAATGATTACTTGTTGTTAACTTCTTCTATTTAGTATTTGTTTCATGGCAAGCACTATATTGGGCTCCTTGTGTTCATTCCCTCATATCTTTCAGGTAGCTACCTTATGAGGTAAGCATTTTTCCTTCCAATGTTAGGATGAGACAATCCAAAGCAAATATAAGTATTAGAACTAGTATTAAAATGTTTTTGATTTCCAATTCAGCGATAGTGACCTCTAAACTATTGTTGCTCTCATGGAACTGGAATCTTGTTGCAGAGGTAGTACCATATTTTGCCATGTGTAGTGAACACTTTTTTGCCCAAATTTTTGAGGGAAATATAAGGATGTGTTTTATACATGAGTATAATAATGGGTATAATAGTCTCATGTATAATGAGCACAAAAACCTGGGTGTGCCTTATACATGGCAAAATACAGAATTTATTCTCATAAGCAGGATTAGAAACACAACGAGGCAGCCATTTTTGCTAAAGGAGATGTGAGCCATGCCATTCTAAGGAGATCTCTGTTTGCTAATAGCGTTCGACAGATTATTGTGAGGAAAAAGAGTAAGTTTGCTTCTCTTTAAAAAGCCTCTTTTATAGATGGAGTTGTAAGGTCTAGACCATTTTCTTTTCTGAGATAGAACACTCTTAAAAGAATGATCAGAAGACTTCAGGTTCTTTAGTTTTGTGTCTTTGTTTAGATAGAAGTGATGTCTAGTGTTTAGTTTGAGACAATTGTAAAGTTGTGGAGGAGATGGATCCAAAGGGAAGAGAAGAAGGTAATAAAATTAGCCCCCCTATTAGGATAATATGATCAAATTCACCCTCTTAGTGAGATTAATGGAAATGAGACCCAAGTTTGTGAGGCTAGTAAAAATGGTGAGTAAAAGTAGTTTGTTTTTCTGTATGATGTTTCTGAATAGAACTTTAAATGGCACCTGGGGGTGAGATTAAGGATATGATGGGACTGGCTCTTCCACAATTTAATTCTTTATTTCAGACTCACATCTCTAGAGAATTAGTAGAGTCTCCTGCAGCCGGTAGGTCCTTGATAAATATTTACCTGATATATCTCAAATGTCTATTCAAACATGGTCCCATTGCCTTCTACCAAGAACGACTTCAGTTATAATAGATACCTCTTTGAATGGCCTACCTCAAGCCTGACATTTGGGATTCAAGTCTATTGTATTTTTTTATTATACCTAATAAACAACTGTTTTTTTCCTTATATCTTCTTTATTACTGCCCTCTGTCCTATATACAAGGTCTGTCCAGAAGGTATCCAGCCATGTAATATGAAAAACAGAGACATTTATTGAAGATGATACAAGAAACTTTGTACATAGGATGATGATGCCTCAGTCCCCTTCAAAGTAGGCACCTTGGGACCTCACACAGTTCTCCCAATAGCCATCAGCTGCCCCATCATATTTTCCTAGATCTCATCAACTATCTGAAATCTCTTCCCTTTCAAAGGTGATTTTAGTTTTGGGAAAAGCTAGAAGTCACAGGGTGCCAAATCTGGGCTGTAGGGGGGCTGAGTCACTTGGGTGATCTGATGTTTTACCAAAAAACTCTGCACAAGACATGACGAATGAGCAGGCACATTGCTGTGATGAAGTTGCCAGTCACCACTTGCCCATAGCTGCGGCCTTCTGAATCATCTGAATAGTTTTCTTGGAGGAATGTTCAAGTTTAACACAAAATATGATGCATATTCATCGCTCTACTTGCTCAGTCATTTTGAATATGATGGCCACACAGTACACATGCTCACTCAATGGTGTCTTGCACCCCCACTGAGTAGTACAGTGAAGTCATCATTGTTCACACATGTGCTTTCCAGTCCACTCTCCTTGGCTGCCAGGTTACATTGATGTCTCGCAAATCTTTCTCATTATATTAACAATGGCTAGACTTTTTCCAGACAGAAGAAGTCCATGCATATAACAGATAACAGGTTTAGCAGCCAAAATGCCTAGGTTCATACACTGACTTCACCATGTTACTTTATCTTAGTTTTCTCATCTGTAAAATGGAGATGATAATATTAGTGACTATTTTTTAGGCTTGTTTTATTGAATAAATGAGTTACTTTCAAACATGCAAAATAATAGTAAGTTTTAAAATCTATTAGTGCTTGCAAGCTTGTCTCCCATTCACCTACCCTTTGGGCCATTTTGAAGTAGTCCCCCTTTATCTGTGGTTTTGTGGTCCACGTTACCTGTTGTTAACACTGGTCCAAAAATAAGAAGTTCTGGAAATAATTCACATTTTAAATTGTGTGCCATTCTGCATAGTGTGATGAAATCTGCCACCATCCTGCTGTGTCCCACCCAGGACAGGAATCAGTCCTGTTTCCCACATATTGAGGCTGGATGTGCTTCCTACCCATTTGTCACCTAGTGGCCGTCTAGATTCTCAGATTGCCCTGGTATCTCCATTTTGTGTTCCAGGAAACCTTATTTTACTGAATAATGGCTCCAATACGCAAAAGTAGTGACACTGGCCATTTGGGTTTGGCCAAATTACTTTCTTTAAGTGAAAATGTAAAGGTTCTTGACTTAATAAGGAAGTTTTAAAAAATGTATGCTGAGGTTGCTAAGAGCCGCAGTAAACAAATCTATTTGTGAAACTGTAAAGAAGGGAAAAAAATCATGTTAGTTTGCAACTCCAACTGCAAAAATTTTGGCCACAGTGCACAGTCAGTGCTCTAACTAAATTGGATGGAAAAGGCATTAAATTTGTGTGTGGAAGACATGAGCAGAAAAACATGTTCTAATTGACAGCAACCAGAAACCATTAGTATTGCACCAGAAGCACTGAGCCCATAAGTAGATTTCAGGAAGCTAGTGACACCCCTAAAGCTGTGACACCCCTAGTGACAAGGAAGCTAGTGACACCCCTAAAGCTGTGACACCAAGTTACTGCAAGGAAGGGGTGGTCACACAGGTTCAGGAATAGGTTTGGACTGGAAAACAAAGGTATTGGAGAGAGAGAGAGATCACATTCACTTAACTTATTAGAGTATATTGCTTTAATTGGTCTACTTTATTAGTAGATATTGTTAATCTCTTACTGTGTTTAATTTATAAATTAAAATTTATCATAGGTATGTATGTATAGAAAAAAACATAGTAAATACAGCGTTTGACGCTAACTGCTGTTTTAGGCATCTACTGGGGGTCTTGGAACGTGTCCCCTGTGGACAAGGGGCAAGACTGTAATAGTCTTCTCTTTATTTTTTTAAGCTTTGAATTTCATTACCCTCTAATATATTTATTTCTCATATCTATTATGGAAATTCCTCTGCTTTGCAAATCTGATCTTCCTCAAAATTCTTCACAGACTTTAATTTAAATTAATTACATCATTAACACTACATATATGAGAAGATAAGGAAGGAAGGGCGGAAGTGCCTAATTTATGTAACATTACTTTCTGGTACTTTGCATAATTCATCCTTTCCCAGTGGAATTTTTCCAGATGTAACCAGCCTTTTTGTACTTTCAGTGTAGTTTGTACATTGTTTTCTCTGAAAGTTAGAATCTTCTCCATCTGTCCCTCCCTTCTCCATTATCCTTTTTTCCTTTCTCCCTCCCTTTTTAATTGTTTCCTGTTTGCTTGGCAAATTATTCATCCTGGAGGAATACCGAAGTACTATTCTTAACAAGTCCCTACTACTCCTCAGCGTTTTCCCTTGGCTGACGTGTCATCCTTATCTCACTGAGTCAAACTGTGTTCGTGTGCCCTCACTTGCACGAGGTTGTAAACATGAGTATCTTTTATCCTGAGCAGAGAGCACAACGTCTAATACAAAATAGCTGCTAACTAAGTGTTTGCTGACTAAATGAATTACTCTACTCGATATTTCTCAATTTCTGGACAAGAACACTGTCGTCAAGGGTCTGGGTAGCAGTTAATTGTTATGGGAGGAACTGGGACTATTATCACAGTCTCGCGATGTAGAAACCCAGTGTTACTTGTTAGTTGTCAAGAGCTTGCACAGGCTGGATGCAGGCTCTGTAATGCGGAAAGGTTGTTCATGACATTTGCACATTTTGTATTGCCTACGCTAGTTTAGATTGAAATCTTCAAGCTTAACCATAAGCACCAGATTTTGTTTTTAGACTATTATTAAAGTTTAAAATAAAGCACTGCTAATCAGTGACTTAGTAATTAAGATGCTTCAAATACAGTAGCAATGTTGGCACTAACTAAATCATTGAGAACCATGTCAATTTTACCAAGTCCCTGTACTCAGCAGTGCCTAAGGGATGGCTTCCCTTCTGTCTTTTTAGTGTCCTAGGCAATCTCAGATCACATAAGCTCTGATCATTTGAGTTAAATGTTTGTAGCATTAGCATTTAGGTCATTTTATAACATTTATTGAGAAGGAATTAGAAATTATTTTTCAATCATACCTAGGCATTCACTAAATGAAGTGAAACACCTTGGTCTCCATCCTGCATGGCCAGAATTTATCAATCACTGCAACTCAGAGCTCACACTAAGCCATGTTTTCAATCACAAGGCTCGGTGCTAAGTGCATTACATTTATTTGTTCATTAGCAGATTCCAAACTTCCTCAGAGCTCAGCCTATCTTTGTTCCCAGTTATAATTATGTGTAACATATTATTCTGACCACCATTTGTTTGCTTACCTCTAAATAATAACATTTGCTGCCATAACAATAGATCCAGGGTAAAAATAAGTGTCTCAGGTGAAAATACTTCAATAAATAGCCCCACATTAATTAAAACCTAGAAATAAAATAAATCTTTAAATTGTAAAATTAATATAGTATAGAGAGGAAGACTATTTAAAAAGTGGTTATTAAATTGCCTAAATATTTAATAGTTGGCTATAGAATAAATTTGGAATAAATTTAAAAAATTATATCCATAGATATTCAGAGCCCAAACTTTACTGCAGATCAACGTTTCTGTTTTTAGATAAGTTGGAGCTCTGTAGCAGAGAGGTAGAGGTCATACAGAAAATAAATTAGGTTTTTAAATTATAGAAAAATTAAATTTACGCTAAAGTTTGTAT
>VMDR010036316.1:0-10522 GCA_007922815.1 Macrotus californicus | reverse complement strand
ATCCACTCACAAGTCCAAAAGTAAATAAAGAAAAAGAAGTTGTAGTCAACAAGATAATTATTTGGTTCTACAAACTATAAAAAAAAATTGTTCATTTTAACTGATTTAACTTGATATAATTAACTTGCTGGTTTCAGGTAAATCTAAGTGTCTATGTTACATAAAGGAAGCAATCTTTCACATCATCTTCTACGTCTCTTCTAGAAATATATATACTTATTTCCACAAAAGACATTTTTTCACTGCCAAGATTGGGGGAAGAGAACTCTTAGCAAAACACTATATACGACATTTGTTAGAAAACAGAATACTACTCTGCTCCCCCCAGAATCAGGAAATGAGTAAGCTCTAACTGAAGCATGAATTAAAACCCTAAAAAAAGGAATGTATCTCTCTTCTCCTCTACTTGGCACCCAGCCATGAAAGTCAGGAGTGCCACACTGTTTGGTGCCCACAGAGACCTCACTGAATAGGGCAAACTGGATCAGAAGCTCTGTATCATTCACTGAAGTGTTCACCTGGGATTCCAATTTCTTTGAGGAGAAAGTTGGCCTTGTTATCTGACATTTCCTTTTCTGACAACTGATTATCTTTTATTTTAGGAATTCTTAATGACTTCATTTGTTTCCTCTAGGCTACTCTCCATAAGAATCCCAGACAGCATCTTTGTGGCTATTCGCCATATTTTTTAAATTTCCTTACCATTAAAGAAGGGATGTTTCTTCAATCTTCACCTACTATTTGAGAAAATCACTACAGGATTCCTTAATATTAGCCTTGCTGTAATGCAATATGGACTTCAACAAAATAAGTTGCAATACACACTACTCGGTAAGTGTTCCACAGACAGTGTGCTAGGAGCGGCGGACTTTGGATATGCTCTCACTGTTGAAGAACTATCAGGTCTTTAAATAAAAGACAGTGGCCATCTCTGTCTATCATGGCTGTTAACAGAAATGTAGATAACACAGAAAAAGGGAAAGCCAGTTATTTTGGATGATTTACATGTGAATGTTGTGTCCAGGTAGGGCAAATTTTAAATTCTGAAAGGCAAAACTTAGCAGGGGCACACCTTAATTCTTAACTTTAATTTTCTGATGAAAACTAGAAATCCCAAATATTACCAGAAGTGTTACTAAAACAACATTGAATGCTAGAGAAACAGGTATATTGCCAACCAGATGGGACTCAGTAGGATCCAATGGACTGTATCTTAGGAAGACAAGGAACAGTTTAGTTGTGGGTGGGGGCCGCGGAACAGGTTTGTACTGTGAGGGGAGCAAAGGGTGGCAGGCACACTAGACTGGAAGCCAGTTACAGACATCAGAGGTGGGCGGTATTATAATTATGGGATCCCTCACAGTATTAGAACATTAACAAAACAGCATCCTAGCGAAATCTTGAGGGAACCCTCTTTCTTGCAATGGTCAAGAGTGCATGTTTCTCCCCAAGTGTTAATTAATTACTGATTCATGAAAATCATTCCTGGCCAAATAGGTTTGAGAATCACTAGGTTAAAGAGGTTTCTCAATCTCAGGACTTCTTAGAGTATCAACATACTATTGTGTAAAATAAATCTAGCGGGAGGCTTCTATTTTGAGTTTCCCAACTTATCTGACCACAAAACCCTTTTAGCCTAGTGCGAGACAGTGTTCCACACGAGTCACTGAAAAATATGGCAGGTATCACTACTGTGTCTTTTTAGGCCCTAGCATATCTAACTAAACATTTTTTACTACCTGAATAGCAAGCACTAGAAAAAACATTCAAGTTATATTTTCCTTCCGCAAAGAATTTGTTCCTTCCGCTTTACATCCTTGTAATTACATGCAATGCCAAAACAGGAATTTTT
This sequence comes from Macrotus californicus, assembly GCA_007922815.1. Lineage (NCBI taxonomy): Eukaryota > Metazoa > Chordata > Mammalia > Chiroptera > Phyllostomidae > Macrotus > Macrotus californicus. Next base: position 8,670 of record VMDR010036316.1, on the reverse strand, counting down.
TTCCCAAGTGATGAAGGTTTAAGGAGAAAATAGGGGAGAGAGTAGAAGTTATATTATGCACCCTAGTAGCTGTCTTAAGATTTAAACTTTCACATCCATTACTTTTCTTCACATCGAGAAGGCTCACACATTACTTGAGATGGTGCTAGGACCTATTCAACGCCTTTAATACACTCCGAATCCAGATTCAGAGAGGGGAAACGTTACTGTCACAAAAGTAGGAATAGGATGTCAGATACTTTTTTAAGACTATATCTAGATAATTCCTGTAAAAGACATGCTAGAATAAAAGCTCCATGAGGTCAGGGACTTTGCACACTACTCTTTCACAGAATCTAGAACAGACTTAAAAGTAGAAGCTCAATAAGTATTTGTTGAGTGACTCACTAAATGACTGAGCCCAAAGTACTTAACAAAATATTATAGGGTAAAATCACAGTCTGTATTCAGCTCTAAGATACTTTGGGCCAGGGGTCCCCAGCCGTCCCCTCCCCTGTTCATGGACGCTGCTCCCATGACTCCTTGAGCTCCACCCCCTGTCTCTTCCCCTCATCCCACCCCACTGCTCAGTCCAAGGAAAAACTTGCCTCCACAAAACCAGTCCTCGGTGCCAAAAAGTTTGGGGACCCCTGTTTTGGGCCATGAAGTAGATAATAGAGATATTATTTAGCTTCCATCTATAGAGTTGCTATTGGAACCAGTCACTGAAAAAACTGAAAAGCACTTTATTATTCTTTCTCAGCATAAATGCCTCCATTAGAATTATGACTGAAGTGCTCATTAGTCAACCTGAATACTAAAAGTGGTGAAGGTTAGCTCACTCAAAGCCTGACCTTTCCAAACATTTTGCTTCTTAGAAAAAAAGAAAAAGTAGACAACACATCCCTCCCTAATCTTCCCTCTTTGATCCTCTGGTTAATTGGGGAGCAATCTCTCTTTTAACTTTGCCAAATATTGCAGAGTATTTTCAGTAAATGTCACCATAAATTGAAAGTGACATTAACATGGTAGATGTGTTTCATTTTCTGGTCACGTGTAATGAACTTAGTCATCGCTCTTGCGCTCTCCCTATTAGCATTGACTTCCCAAGTTGATAACGGATGGCAGGAAGAGACCTCATTTCAACATTCTCACCCTTTGGCCTTACCAGAAGCTTAATTGTTGCCATGAATACGCAATGGAGATATTTTAATACCTCAAAAATAAACATTTATGCTACTATTCTGATTGTGTCATACCCTCATTATTCTTATACTTCGTATTGCAGACATGATTAATTTAGCATGCTGGTGAATCAAGGGGAAAACCAATAGGCCTGTGATTTCTAATATTCTTCAGAAGGTATTACTTGTGACTCTAGATATGTTATTTAATTTCTCTGATTCTTGGATTTGTCCCTAAAATTGAAATATTATCCAGTTCATAAAATTTCTCTAAGGAGTAAGAAAATATATAAAATTACTTCAAAAGATATGTTTAAGTATTTCCATTCAGATGCTTTATCTAAAGTGCATGGCAGACTAATGAGTATCAGCAGATGAGCTGTAATAAAAGAACTACACTTAAAAAATAAATCCCATAGTAGCCACAGAGTGCAGTGGCCAAACCACTCACACATGAACTTCAACTCCACATTTTAGCGCAAAATTAGTATCTCCCTAAATTAAGTGTTTGACCCTTTTTCTTCTGTTTTTAAAAGCAGGCAAAACAAGAAGACACAGAATGAGGAGCAGGTTACATAGCTTCAAATCAGCAGCGCAAGGTCAGAGACTAATAAACTAGGGGACTGTTACCCAAGAAACTTCACTGTAATGTGCCCCTGGGGTAAAATTCCTCCTTAATGGAAACCACCTTATGGCCTTGCAGTCTTCTTCCTGTTCAGTGTAGTCAATCACGACTGCAGAGTGTGTAATTTCTTCACTGAACTTTCTGAGAAGTGAAGGAAAATCTCTCAGAGCCGGACATTTTTACTCCTTTGAGGCGAAGGCACGGAAGCCAGCAGCTGCAGAGCAGTGTGTGGGCTGCGCACCTGCCTGACTGCTCAGGACGAGCATACAGACAGCGAGGAAGCCGCGGCGTGAGCCAGCACGGATGCTCTCCACCACCTCGACACAGAAGACCAGAGAAGTGGGCACAGGTTGTCATGGACAGCATCTAGACTCAAAGGCACAACCTCCAGAGCAAATAGAAATACATTCCAGGAAAGCAGAAAATTCTGAATTTATTCACCTATAATTTGAGGAAAATAGGCTATATAAACTAAATTTGTGAACTCACAAGTATTTTAAATTTTTAGAGAAAACATATGTGGTCCATATATATATTCTATCATCATATTTTATTAGTATAACTGAGGTTCAAGTCTTGCAGTTTTATTGTTTCAGCTGAAGCAACAAATTCCATTCTTTCATTTTCCAAAAGTTAACTTAAAGAACATGTACACACTCAAAGTCACCACGAAATACTTTCATCATCTTTTATGAGTAACTGGTATGCTCATTATTACATCTGCTCTGGGTTTCTGCTTGGTACAAACCAAAGAAATGTTCTCTTTCATTTCCTAAGGGAAGCATTATTTTGTCATGAAAACTTCAATATTTTTTCTCACCCTCCTGCCTTACCCAAGAAGCTCTAAGCAGGGGTATCCAACCCTCGGCCCAGGAAGGCAATGAATGCAGCTCAACACAAAATGGTAAATTTACTTAAAACCTTTTCTTTTTTGCTCACCAGTTTGTGTTAGTTTGTGTATTTCACATGTGGCCCAAGACGACTGCTCTTTTTCCAGTGTGGCCCAGAGACGCCAGAAGTTTGCACAGCACTGCCAGGAAAGGACTCAGGCCATTATGAGGTCAAACAGAGAAGGGTAAATAGTATCTCGGCTAACATGGTATCTGAAACAGGATTATCTGGGCTAAAGTTAAAGAATAACACTCCCCACTAGAGGTTTTGGAAAGAATGTAGTCAGTAATATGATAAAATGTAAATAAACTTCAAAGGGAATATTCTTGGATCACTGCCTTAAAACTTACTCTACCATGTTTTATTTTTAACATTCAGAGTTCTGGCATGGAGAAGTGTGGCTAGATGGCGTCCCCAGAGTCAAACCGCAGAATTTTCCTCTCCTCAGTAAGTATTAGAGATGACTTCTAGCTCTCTACCAAAAGTAACTCCAAAGCAAAAAAAAACAAAAAAAAACCATGAATATTGATGGAACATGACATGTGGAAAAACTCAAAATCCTGTACTTTCCTGTTTTACGTCTACTGCATTCTTTCACCTTCTGACCCCTTCATCCATTTGGCCTGAACCCTGCCTCCATGAGCTTGGTCTCATGTATGGTTCGAGTTTTTTGGGTTTGTTGTTTTTTAGATTCCACATACAAAGGAAGCTATACAGTATTTATCTTTCTCTCTCTCTGACTTACTGTACCTGGAATAGCATAAAGTCCTGGAAATCTAGTTTTGTTGCAAATGACAAGATTTTCTTCCTTTCATGGCTGAAGAATATCCCAGAGTGTGTGTACACCGTCTTCTCTCTATCCACTCGTCCGTCAGTGGACAATGCAGTTGTTTCCTTATCTTGGCTACTGTAAATAATGCTGCAATGAACATGGGGAGGCATATATATTTTCAAGTTAGTGTTTTCATTTGCTTTGAATAAATACCCAAAATTGCTGGTCACATGGTAGTTCTATTTTTAATTTTTGAGAAATCACCACACTGTTTTCCAGAGTGGCTGCAGTAATTTAGATTCCCAACAACTGTGCACAAGGGTTCCCTGTTCTCCATATCTTCACCAGCACCTGTTACTTCCTGTCTTTCTGACAACAGTTTTTTAACAGGTGTGAGGTGATATCTCACTGTAGCTTTAATTTGCATTTCCCTGATGATTAATGATGTTGATCGCCTTTTCATGTACCTAGTACCCATCCATATGTCTTTGGATAAATGTCTCTTCAGATTTTCTGCCCATTTTTTAATTGAATGTTTTGGTTTTTAATATTGAGTTGTATGGGTTCTTTACATATTTTGGATATTGGCCCCTTTTCAGATACATAGTTTGCAAGTATTTTCTCCTATTCCATAGGTTGCTTTTCATTTTGTTAATTGCTTCATTGGCTGTGCAGAAGCTTTTTTAGTACAAGGTAGTCCCACTGCTTTATTTTTTTGTTGCTTTTGCTTTTGGTGTCAGATCCAAAAAAAATCATCTCCAAGACCTACGTGAAAAAACTTGGCACTTACGTTTTGCTCCAGAAGTTTTATGGTTTTAGAGCTTACATTTCAGTCTCCAATCACTTCTGACCTAATTGTTGTGTGCGGTGTAAGACAGTGGTCCAGCTGCACTCCTCTGCATGCAGCTGTCCAGTTTTCTCAACACCATTCTTTCCCCACTGTGTATTCTTCGTTCCTTTGTCCGGAATTAAATGAATATCTTTATTCCAGGCCTCTCTATTCTATTGCAAGGAATCTTCAAAGAGAATATTCTCTTTTTTATGCTAATACATACCATTTTAATTGGTATAGCTTTATAATATAGTTTGAAATCAGGGAAGGTGATGCCTCTAAATTTGTTGTTCTTTTTTTCAAGATTGCTTTGGCTATTTGGGTTTCTGTGTGTGTGGTTCCATACAACTTTTTAAGGTTGAAAATTGTTGGCTTATTATATATATAATTGATTATGCTAGTACACTTGTCCCAGTTTTTCCCCTTTGCCCCCTCCACCCTGTACCTCCCATTTCCTCCGGCAATCCTCCCCACTTAGTTCATGTCCGTGGGTCGTGCTCACAAGTTTTTTGGCTACTCCATTTCCTATGCTGTATTTTACATCCCCCTGTCTACTCTGAACCTACCAATTTGTACTTCTGATCTCTGCATTTTTTCCCCACTCTCCCCCTTCCATCTCCCAACGGATAACCCTCCAAATGATCTCCACATCTAAGGTTCTGTTTCTGTTCTGTTTGCTTACTTTGGTTTTTAGATTCAATTGTTGATAGTTGTGAATTTATTGCCATTTTAATGTTCATAGTGTTGATTTTCTTCTTGTTCTTAAAGAAGTCCCCTTAACATTTCATATAATAAGGGCTTGGTGATGATGAACTCCTTTAACTTGACCTTATCCAGGAAGAACTTTATCTGCCCTTCCATTCTAAATGACAGCTCTGCTGGATAGAGTAATAATCTACGCTGTAGGTCCTTGCTTTTCCATCACTTTGAATACTTCTTGCCAGTCCCTTCTAGGCTGCAAAGTTTCCCTTGAGAAATCAGCTGATAATTTTATGGGGACTTCTTTGTAGGTAGCTGTTTGCTTTTCTCTTGCTGTGCTTAAGATTCTCTCCTTATCTTTAACCTTTGGCATTTTACTTATGATGTGTCTTGGTGTGGTCCTCTTTGTGTCCATCTTGCTTGGAACTTTGTGCTTCCTGGACTTGTATGTCTACTTCCTTCACCAAATTAAGTTTTCTTTCATTATTTTGTCAAGTAAGTTTTCAATTTCTTGCTTTTTCTCTTCTCCTTCTAGAACCCCTATGATCCAAATGTTGATATATTTGAAGTTGTCCCAGAGGCTCCTTAGTCTAACCTCATTTTTAAAAAAATTCTTTTTGCTTCTTGCTCTTCTGATTGAATGTTTTTTTTTCTTATGTTCCAAATCATTGATTTGATTCTTGGCTTCATCCACTTTGCTGTTGATTCCCTGTAAATTTTTCTTTATTTCACTTACTGTAAACTTCATTTCTACCTGGGTCTTTTTTACATTGTTAAAGTACACAGTGAGTTCCTTGAGCATCCTAATAACCTGTATTTTGAATTCTGCATCTTGTAGACTGCTTATCTTTATGTTGTTTAGTTTTTCTGGAGTTTTGTTCTCTTCTTTCATTTGGGCCATATTTCTTTGTCTCCTCATTTTGGCAGCCTCCCTGTGTTTGTTTCTATGTATTTGGTAGAGCTGCTTTTACTCCCTGTCTTAGTAGCATAGCATATTATAGGAAAGTACACTGGTAAGTTGGATGGGCAGAGCCTCAGGTAATCACCAGGTTGGGGCAGCCCATGTGAACCAGGTTGAAAGAATCTCAGATATGGTGTCTCTACTCTATGGCTCTCTGTGAGGGAGGATTCAGGAAAGGGACAATGGCCTCTGCCTGGCCTCTTGGGTTTTGTCCATGAGGAAGATGTCCCCTGGTACTTGCCCTGATGATCAACACTTCCATTTCTCCCTGTATGTCACTGGTGCCCTTCAAGCTGCTGCCCCAGTGCTGGGGATAGAGTGAGTAAATCTGTATAAGTCCTGTTCTGGGCCCTTTAAAAGGAGATGCCTGAGAACCCCACAGTTTCTTCTTCTGCCCCAACCCCCATTAGTTTTTTACAGCCACAAGTTATTGGGACTTATCTTCCTGGCAACAGAACCCTGGGTTGGGTAGTCTGGTGTGGGGCTGGGATCCCTTGTTCCCAAGGTATCCCTCCCAATTTTTATCTACTACATGTGGGTGTTGGACCACCTATTCTGCATCTCCACATCACCCTGTCTCCATGTCTCCACCCCTCCTACCCATCTCGATGAAAGTGACTTCTTTAATTCCTTGGTGTCAGATTTTGATAAAGCTCAGTTTTCTGGTCATTCTGGGTGATAGTTGTTTTGTATTTTAGTTGTAATTTTTGCTGTGGTTGTGCAAGGAGGCGAGCCATGTTTACCTACACCTCCATCTTGGTACATACAATTTTAGAATTATTTGTTCTATTTCTTTGACAAAAACCATTGGAATGTGTACATTGCTTTGGGTAGTATGGACATTTTAAAAATATTAATTCTTCCAATTCATTAGTATGGAATATCTTTATTTGTGTCTTCTTTAGCTTCTTCCATTAACACCTTGTTTTCAATATACAGATCTCATCTCCTTGGTTAAATTTACTCCTGAGTGTTCTATTTTTTTATGCAGGTGTAAATGAAATTGTTTTCTTTATTTCTCTTTCTAATAGTTTGTTTTTATTGTACAGAAATGTAACTAATTTTTGTGTATTGAAACAGTTTTTTTTTTGCAAACTCTTTAGGGTTTTCTTTTTTCTTTTTAAAGATTTTATTTATTTATTTTTAGACAGAGGGGAAGGGAGGAAGAAAGAGAAGGAGAGAAACATCAATGTGTGGTTGCCTCTTGTGTGCCCCACACCAGGGAAATCTGGCCCACAACCCAGGCATGCACCCTAGACCATAAATTGAACCAGCAACCCTTTGGTTTGCAGCCCAGTGCTCAATCCACTGAGCCACACCAACCAGGGCTCTTTAGGGTTTTTCTATAGATGGTATCGTGTCACCTGTAAATAGTGACAGTTTTACTTCTTTATAAGTTACATGACTTTTATTTCTTTTCTTGCCTAATTGCTCTGGATAGGACTTGTAATACTATGTTTAATAAAAGTGGTGATAGTGAGCATCCTTACTTTGTTCCTGATCTTAGCAGAAAATGCTTCAGTTTTTCACCATGGTCTTTATTTTGTTGATGAATGTCCCTCTATACCCACATCTTTTGAGGTTTTAATTATAAATGAATGTTAAATTTTGCCAAATGTTTTTTCTCCATTTGTTGAGATGAATATATGTTTTTCATCCTTTATTCTGTTAATGTGGTCACATTAATCCTATACTTTTAAAACCATGAAATAAACATCATGAGTTTTCAACTTTCTGTGAATAATCATACCTTACTCTCCTTTGTGTAAAACCTTTCAGTGGCTTCCACTTGCATTTAGAGTAAAGCCCTAATGTCTGCAATCATCACGACCATGACAGTCTGAACACTGCAAGCCCAGACTCTCCCTACTCTTTCCTTCCAAACCCCTACCACCCCTCTTGCTCTCTATGCTCCAGTTTCATTGGCCTTCTTTCTATTGCAGGGATTCCCCAATGGTGTCCTGCCTTGGGACTTTCCCACATGCTCTTCTATCTTCTGGAATGCTTTCTTTTCATCTTTGCATGGCAGTCTCCCTATCATTCACATTATGGCATAAATGTCATCTCCAAGAGACTTTCCCTGACCTTACAATCTAAAGCAGACCTCTATCACCACAGCCACTACCAAAGTTATTCTCTCTCTCAGCAACCAATTCTTGTTTTATAGCACTCATCACAAAGTCTATTACTGCGCATCTTCCCCACTAGACATGGAGTTTCATGAGAGCCTGAACCATGCTTCTGCTATAAAAAACAAGATGTCCAGTACCAATCCCAATACACAAAGCACATATTAAGCACTCAGTAAATACTTCTTAAATGAATAGAAGCTCTTCAAGTCCTATGCGTAGTCTTCCTAGTATATTTCTCCAGAATATTTGAGAAAAGTCATCATCTGAACTATTATTCTCTGGGCCTTGTATTAAATTAGCAAAATAAACACTTGAAAATATTCAATAACTGACTTAGTAATATTCATATACTGTGAAGAAGTTAAATATCCTGAACTTAACATCTGTATCATGATGTCTTCCCAAATCACACCATTGATGCATACTTTTTTGATCAATTCCCTAGTACATACATCAGATTCATATCATCTACTTTGCAAGTGAACAATAGTGATTAAAAGACATGACTTGCCTTTAAATAGGGATAAAACTAAGAATGAAATAGACTTTGATGAGCATCAAATTTCTGGGCCATGGTAGCTAGTAAAAAAAGTTT
>VMDR010036315.1:0-10523 GCA_007922815.1 Macrotus californicus | reverse complement strand
GGAAAGATGTTTGCAAACATATAATGCAAAGAAGTAGAATCCAAGGTACATGAAGAATTCCTAACAAAACAACAAGAAAAAGACCAGCAACAGAATTTTAAAAATGAGTATTTATTTCACAGAAAAGGAAAGATAAGACAAAAGATATTTAATCTCATTATTAATCAAATGAAGAATGCAAATTAAGACCACAATGAAATATCATTTTATAGCCACTAGATTGACAAAAAGTAAAAATTTGTCAATAGTAAATGTTGGAAAGGATGTATAGCAACATAAATTTTTCTTTTTTTTAAAGATTTTATTTCTTTCTAGAGATAAGGGGAAGGGAAGGAGGAAGGGAGGGAGAGAAACATCAATGTGTGGTTGCTTCTCACACGCCCCCAACTGAGGACCTGGCCCACAACCCAGGCATGTGTCCTAACTGGGAATAAAACCAGCGACCCTTTGGTTTGCAGGCCGGCACTCAATCCACTGAGCCACACCAGCCAGGGCTCAACATGAATTTTTCATACATTGCTACTACTAGTGAGAGTGAGAATAGGTACAACTACTTAATAAAATAAAATAACATTATTGTTTATAAAACTGTAACTTTTATACACTCTGTGAATCAACAATTGCATTCATTCTTAGTATATATTCTAAGGAAATTCTTATACACATGCTTCAGAAGACATGGTACTATTCATAACACTTGCTAGTAGCAAGAAACTAGAAACATCCCATCATACACTGACATATTATACAAGAAAAAAGAATAAATTACAGTACATGCAGCAATATTAAAAATATAATATTAAGTGAAAATCAATTTCCAGAAGCATATATGTATGTATATATATATAAAATTTTATAAAACTTGAGCAAAATCAAATAATATATTTAGTATACATATATGTCATGGAAAAATTTATTTTATAGGAGGGGAATGATAAACACAATAATCAGGATAATGGATAATATTTTCAGGGAACATAGAAGTAAATGCAAAATACTGGTAATGTTTTCTCTCTCGGATGGGATTATAGGGTCCCAGGTCTTCACTTCAGTATGGTGCATTATAACTTACATAAATTCTTACATTGAAAAACAAATTTAAAATAAATAAGAAATCAAACCATCGGTGTTTGTTAAAACAAAATGATTTCTTTAAGATTTTATTTATTTATTTTTAGAGAGAGGGGAAGGAGGAAGAAAGAGAGGGAGACAAACATCAATGTGTGGCTGCCTCTCGCGTGTCCCCCAACTGGGGACCTGGCCTGCAACACAGGCACGTGCTCTGACTGGGAAGTGAATCAATGACCCTTTGGTTTGCAGGCCGGCACTCAATCTACTGAGCCCCACCAGCCGGGGCAAAACAAAATGATTTTTCACAATATCCTAACACCTTCCAGCAACAGGCTTGAAAGAATTTAAAAGAAATACATTTGACTTTTCAAGTTTGAATTATTTTAATAATGCAGCCCATTTTTCCCTAAGAAAATATGTCAATAGTCAAATTAGGGGAAAAGCATCTTTGCTCTTTTTTACTTGACTGATGTGGATAATATTTATGTTAAGTCCAATTTTATTTCCCCATGCAAAGAGGGGATGCAGCCATATAGGAGGTGACTCCAGTACGGACAAATCCAAACAGCCGATAATCCACATTTCTGTTTGGCTTAAAATGTTATCATTCAGTCTTTTAACATTCTATGTTAAATACTAATTATGCCTGGTTTCAAAGAAATTTCTATTCCTGGGAGGGGGCCTAAGACGGATGATCCAGGTTTGTTGTAAACAGCCGGCAGTAACACATACACACACACACCATATCACGTATCATATCACAAATCACGTATATATGAGAAGAAATCAACAAGGTGGGATCTTCTGCAGTTTGGCAGAGAGAGGATGATAGATGAGCACCGTCCTTTCTTCCCATGATAATATTCAATATGTGGTTTTAGAACTAAATTTCTATGAATAACTTCCAAAAGGAAAATTTTAAAAACCTGACTAAATTTGAATGCATGCAGCACTCAAAGATGAACTTAACTGAACTGAGGAGCTTCCTGCTCCATCACAAGCCCAGTCAGAACTCCACTACATCCACTTTGGTAAATACAGCGATGTGCTATTCTTTAAAAAAGGGGTTCCACTTCAGAATGCCTTCGTAGGTATGCTTCACTAAGAAATCGAAATAGCAATATCTGTGTATCCATACTTCGACAGAATGAAGGTGATCATCTTCTCTCAGATACAAAAATATAATAAGAGGATTAAGTAATAATTAAATGAGTTAGAATTTCACTGATAAGCATTATAGTGGCTGCTATAAAGTTACTCTGTACCAGTCAAGATCGCTCCACTGTACGCCATCTAAACATACTCTCCTCACAACCTGAGAGGCGTTCGGCCAACCACACCAAACAGAAGATGAATACTACAAGAAAGGCCATGGATTCATTGCCACAGCATTAACAACATTATAAAATCAGAAAATAACCACTTTTTACAAGATGCTATAATTTCGCTAATCAAATATCTCCTTTAGAGATCAATAGTACTCTATGGAAGAGAAAAATTAGAGTATTTCCTAATTCAAGTTCTTAATAGTAAACATAATTTTGGCATATTTTAAGAAAGGAAAAATAAAATATTTACCTCTATAATATCCGACTCGTGTTTTTGGCCATTTAAATTTCTAAGTTATTGTTATGAAAATCCACAACATCTGAACACATATTTCTCCTTCCCAAGATTCTTATTACCTGATAAGCAATTAGCCATATAATGATCTTGACCTGAATCTTACGCTTTAGAAATAAAGCCAGAAGGAATTTCAAGAAGATATATAAGAAAATATAAGTTTTCTATTCGTGTGAACAGTTATAAGATGTGCTGATCCAAAGCAGCACACTGGGATATCCCAAGCTTTGTATCTCTTTGCAAAGTCAGGCTGGTACGTTCTCTTCTTTATGGCCTTGAGATTCAATTAGAATGTAAGTGAAAAAAATTACATTCTAGTTTTCATTCCATACTGGCATAATTTGTGGTGACTGGTCACCAAAGATGGTCAGAAGTTCATCCCTTTTAGCATTCTATGAAAGCACAAAAGGAGACTTTTCTCAGTCTTTTTAAAGCAAGTTAATTTTCATTTGATTTTATGTTTTTATCATTACGTATTTTTAAGGTTTTAGTAAAAAAAAAAAAAAGAAGAAGAAAGAAAAGATATTCTGTCAAAATGGTTCCATTGTCCTTTGCTGAAACCAGTAGGAGCTTTTAGATGTGAAAAATGGGGCCAGACGGAAGCACTTCATGGGAAAATCCGCAGTGGCACGGTTTTGATAATGAACATGCCTAGAGAAATAAAATCATGAATGCTGTATGTGTTGGGGAGAAGAAACTCTTATCTTCAGTTGGGTTCTGTTTCCCTTAGAGAGGCTTATGTTACCTACAATCAATAGGTCTCCAATTAAACAAAGAAGATTTACATATGCTGGTGCATTTTGGAGCTAATGAAATTGGTCTAACAGTTTTAATAAGAGTGAAGCACTGGATGGGCGGGGGTGGCTTCGTAGTTCATGCTATATAATTCAGCCTAACTCCTTAATTCTGATTTTTAACTTTTCTACTACTGCTGCCTTTGGCCTGTCCCAACTTAGGATAAGTAACTATGCCAAAATACACCCTATTCAGTGAAGACAGACATACAAACCTGCAAATGCTCTCCAGGGATAAGGATATGATTGACACCTTCCCTTCAGAGAAAAACAGTATGTGATTCAAAACCCAAGGGGTAAAAAAAAGATGCATCCATCCTGAGGGGGTTCCGTTGTCAATCAAGATGATGCTCTTTAAAAATTCAACAGCTTTAATTTAAAATCCTTTACCTCCCCTCCTAGCTGGGCACCTAGCACATAGTAGGTACTTGAGAAATGATTGTTGATATAAAGACGATTTTCTCACATAAACTGGAGCAATGGCTATCCTACTCTGTCACCTTCCGTGCCCTCTTCCTTAGGTAAATACTTCAAATAAAGGTCAAGACCAGGATCTTAGATGGAAAACAAATAGCCTGATAGTTTTCTACAAATAAGTCTAGCATCACTTAGCCTTTATTTTCCAAATTATAGTTGTTCACATGTCAATAACACCTTTAGATTAACATGAAACTTTGGATTTTGGAAAAGAAACAGAAATCAATTAACATAATAAGGTGAGAAGGGAAAATCATTCTGATAAAAAAAAAAATTATGCTTAAATCTGTCCTGGGGTAAACATCCAAAAACTATATAATATATTGCCTAGTTTTAAAATTCATACTATCAGCTTCTCACATTTTTTGTTTTGTTCAATTCATATTCGCCACTTACTCCCCAGCTCAACAAAGATACTGAGTATATACTAAGTGCCAGGTCCTCTGTACCCTTGTGGGGGTACACAAAAAACTAATATAATCCAGTCCCTGTTCATAAAGAAACCACAGTCCAATTTGGAAGACAGATCATTTTACCATGATACAGGAAGGGCTAATGGTGAGTACTAGCATAGTCCTACCAGGGGGCTATGGAAATGAAGGGAAGGGGCCCTTATAACCCAATGCTGCCGTGAAAAGAAGGCTTAACTAATGTTAGCCAATTAAAGGTGGGTGGGGACATTCCAAGTAGAAAGAATAATACAAAGAGAGAGAGAAAAAAATACACATACACACAGACATTACAATACAAAGTGAGGGCAGAGACTTATGGGAGACAGGCAGGAAGACAGGGTTCCCCTGTATGTTCCATGCACCAAAATTTTCATTTACGTCTTTGCACGTGCTCTCTTCAGTTTCAGGGTTAGTTGTGTTAACCGGTTAACTCAATCCAGAAAAATAATTGAATTACTTTAATTATTCCACATTTATCTAAATACACCTTACCCTTGTTTAAATATTGTATCTATCATCTTGATTACAAATGAGAACATTCAAAATAACGTATAGCACTGTGGAAGAGAACTTGGCAGAAGCATTCCATAACACTAGTTAGTTCCTTAAGTCCTGAAGCCACCGTCCCCCTCTCCCCCTCCCCCCACCCCATCTAGACTTCAGCTCCTACCTCCAAAAGTTCAAGGATCCAAGGCTGATACATTCGTTTATTGAAACATCACCCTGGTGGGAATCTACAACTGGGGATTCATTCCAAGTTTAAAGACAAGCAATCCTTTTACCAGATGTTGGACTTAGACAATGAGAATACTCTATAAAAATTTCCTTCTAAATAATAGAGTTAAAAAAAAAACAAACAGAAAAAGGCCATTATATTGAAGACCCATAATTCTAACCTGAATATTATCATTTTAAAATATATAGCATTGATTAACGCTATTTATCATGTTTGGTTTTATTCTTATTAAATGAAAAATAAGAGATCAAAGAAAACAGAATAAAGCCAGATATGTAAAAATGCTGTTCAAGATTATAAGAAAATAAGATATGGGGGGAAAAAAAACAGGAGAGGGAGATTAGTAGCAAAAACAGACAGTTTCAAACTTTTTTAACTCTCGTTACTTGTGAACAATATACTCTTAAAGGAGATACTGCTAAAACCATCAGGTGAATTCTGATATTTCTATCCATGTGGCTTATTTAATTACATTCCCTGGCGGAACTGAACTGCTCACATCCAGTGAACTCTACAGAGTTCGCCTCCCTCCTCTCACTGACTGTGAGACAAAGAAATCTGTCTTGACTTTCATGACGTCCCACATGTTACTGTGACTAATCCCCATCCATGTTTATTTACAGTGTTCAGATGAGTTTCTATGACAATCCCATGCCACTCTCAATGCTACCCACACATTTTCTGCTTTTTTATAATAATTACCGAACAAGTCATTTGTTTTACTCTCTACACAAAGAAGAGCTCACATATTTAATGGTTGGAGAGATAGACTTCATTTTCAGATTAAACAACTAGCAGATAGAACAGAGAACAACAACAAAAAAAATCCAATATCCACTGTTTGGGACCACCAGATTGTTGTTGTTTGTATTTCATTCGTCAGACATGCAAAAATTCTTCTCCTTCCCATCACCATCTGCACACACTTTCCCCACAGATCCTCACACCTGTCCCATTCACACACAAGCACATACACATACAGTACCTCTTCCATGCTTCCTGTCTGAATGTATATTCCTATCTGTTTGCTTTTAACAGGAAATAAGGCAAAGCAGCTTGGGACCTCCAACCATTTAAAATTCACTTCAGTATAAAAGTCTCAGGGTAACTAACTTTCTCTGGAGATGGAGCAAAAACAGAGATATTAGGTTATACGACTGGGACTTGACTGTTTGAGGAACTACTACTAACTGCCAAATGAATTCACCACGGCTTGCTCTCCAAGGCCTTCCCTTCCTTACTGGTTTTCACTCCCTCATTCTTCTGCTGTTTAGTTTCCTATACCTCTGTTTTATACTTCAGCATCACTAGAAAGATGTTCTTTAAAAATATAACACTTTTTTTGCCCCACCAGCTTTCTTTAGAGAAGACATGCTACGGTGAACTAACTATCAAATGATAGAAACTACCTGTGCACTGTCCTGTGTCTGCTTGGATTTGCCTTCCATTCACACAGATATTTTTGACATAAGAAAACAAAAAATTTGACACTTAGGAGAAGTATCAAATGATAGAATTCCTCGACATCTACCAGTTGCACAGTAAAAAGGCAATATCAACAATGGGTTCTGCAAATGTTTAAAACCTCATATGGGCTCTTGGTCGGAAGGATCCTAATTTTAAAATAGCAATCTTAATTTCTGAAGAAATTACATCTAAGATGTATCAACTCATTTTGTAGTATTGTCTTTAGTTTTGTATAGTTGGCACCTGGTACACAGTTCCTAATGGCGAGTAAGTGCTCAAAACATGTTTGCTGGACTGAGTTGCCAATGACAGAGTAGAATTTGTCATTAAAGGCAACCAAAATAGATTTTCTATGCCACCACCAAACCGAAAGCATCCACCTTGATGCAAATGATAACAACAGGCTACAACTGCTCTCCATTATGCAAGAATTTTCTGTCTCTAGAGCTCTTGGGATGCATGGTCCTAGTTTCCTCACCTATAAAATGAAGGTGTCCTTCAACATGTGAAACTCTAAATCTAGTAGAAAGCCAGAAAAAGCTCTAGTTTTTCACTACTTTTTAAACTTCAGAGTAAACAATGGCTTTCAGCACTATTATATACTTCCAGAGAGCACTTTTGATCCCATCCATAAATTCAGCGGTGGAGCTTAGAGAGTTTGATATATTGAGAAACACCTTAAAGAGTGAAAACAGGCCACAGAAGGGTATGACCCAGTTACCAGCCCCAACCACTTACTAACCAAGTACCGTGGACATGTTACTCAGCCTCTTTGTTCCCTCATCTGCATAAAAGCAAGTGTAAAAGCTCCCCTACCTAAAATTGAAGGTTTATACAACAAGCTAATAAAATAATGTACAAGAAAAGCCAATTTAAATATTATGGATGTTAACCACACCAGTCTGAGGTCTGACAGATCTGGCTTTAATCCTGGCTTCGCCACTTGCTATTGGCATGGCCTTGACTGAGTTACTAACGACACTCTCCGAATCTTTGTTTCCTGAATAACAGGAGTAACCCACAACAAAAGTCATCGAAGATCCCTCCATGCCCCATTACCCAACTTGAAAAGTTTTCCAAAACTTGGAGAAATCCAAAAGAAAAACAAAATAGAAACAAAGAAACCGACATATAACCAAAGAAACCCATATCTACAATTTAGAAACCCAACAAAGTCAGTCCTAAGAAAGAGCACCCAAATATGTAAGCTCCTTGAGCTGGCCCACGTATTTGAAGAGTCGGTCACAGAATGCCCTACTACAAAGCCAAAACTCTGTCCTGACTTTTGGACAAAGTCATTGATAGGAAAAACCAAAACTGTCCATCTCTAAATGGGAATCTGTGTTTCTCTCCAATCTATCTGTTTCCCTCCAAATCTGCTATCTCATGACATGTGTCATGGTTTATTCAGCGTCGCCCCCTAGCCCAGCACTCCCGAGGCTCAATTGTAAATAAAATAAAAAGCTATGTACAGGGTCCGGCACAAATAACACCCCCCCTTTTTTATTACAAAATCATAAGGATGTAATTCTGTAACATAACAATATTACACTCAAGCACACCATATGACAATTTAGGTGAAAAGTTCAAATTAAAATGATAAATTATTACACACATATTATTACCCTACCAGCCACACCAAGCAAGCCAGACCCTGTATAATCAGTCTTTATATCGCAGAATTGAAAATGTCTCTCTTTGAAGAATTACAAAGCTTTCTGTCTGAAACCTCTGACCTTTCTAGAGAAATCAGAGTCACTGCAGTTTAAAAATGTAGGTGGTAAAAGTACAAAGGATTACATTTATCCATTTTGCATGTTCGCCATCTTTTCTGAAAATGAGGGGTAAATATCTCTGGAACAATTAGTTCTTCAACCCTAACATTTCAGACTGGAATATTCTCATTTTCCAAAGAACCATATACATCCTGGGCTCAATGAGATGGTACTTTTCTGTTAACCTCTATTCCTCCTTCCTTGTACAGAAAATCTAAAATACATGAATCCCAGAACTTTTTTTTTCAAAAAGTAAGACTTATTTCTATACAGTGAATGAGCCTAGAAAATAATAAAAATTCATCTGAACATTCTTGAAAACTCCTGTAATTCTTGATTAGCTAGGGAGGAGGAGGGACTTCAAAAAGTACACTTAAAAGGAAAAATAATTCTTAATAAAAGTCTTTGTCACATATTAAGAGGTCATACAATAAAAGTATTGCAAAGACTATCTTTTGCTGACAGGGACGTACAATAGTTACGCTGTTAAACAGCATCGAGTTACAAAGATTTCATTCTCAGAAGTTACTTGAAACTACTCTCCAAAAGAGAAGCTCTAACATTTAAAAGAAGGGGAGAAAAGGCAACTAAACGAATCGAATGAAAACTTTCATAACTTAGTAATGTTTATATAATATGCATCCATACAAAAATCTTGCCTCAGTCACACAACGATGCAGACAAGCTTTTGTCGAATCCTTATCCAGAATCCTTGCTCCATCTTACATGTTAGCAACCCACTTATCTTTAACTTCCAATTACTCAATGCTAACAATACTTTCTCAGATATATACACTTTTCCATCAACAATATTTTAATATCTAATATTGTCTATGAGTTGTACTCCTTATAAAAGATATTTATCATTTTCCTTGTTAATTTGCTCTTAGAGCTGTGCCCATATAGTTCTATTCAATAGAAGGCTATGCAGATTTGCACGCACATACACAATATCTTAATTACTCATTCTGTAGTAAGCTCTTCAAGCATCTCCATTCTTCATTTGTTGGTAATGTTTAAAAATGCCATGAAGAAGGGCTTGATGTCATCCTAACACTGAAATCCATCTGTCTATGGCCCTCCTTTGACTTTCCTTCTGCAGCCAAAATTTTCACAAAAGTTAATGAGAATTTGTCAACCTAAGAACTTGTAATGTCAGCTCCTTTGAAAAGCAATGGAATATTTGGAAATGACAATGATGGGATCCTGTGGGTACAACACTCATTTTATGTAGAAGCTTAAAATTAGATAACTAATCCCTTTAACATTAAAATACACAGAATTCTAAATGCATCCAATAGGGGAAGAGGGAAGAAGCAGGCACATAAGACAGAAGAGATAGTTCTTAGTTTCCCATATTAAGTAATGTGTCCCTAATTTTTGACAAGTGAATGAAAATTGATATTGTAGCACCGCAGTTTCTACTGGATAATAGAAATTGACAAATTCCTTTCTCTACCCAGATATTACCACTCAGATCAAGCTATATGACTCACCACAGATACATCTTCCCCAACAGCATGAACACGCTGTGCTACCCAATCATGGGCTGGCAAAATTACAAAATGAAATAAAATTGCCCAAACCATAGTAACAAAGACAACAGCCTGATAACGGCAGATGCTGCACAGACACACACACAAAATGTGAAGTAGCATTCACTTTTTAAATGTTTTACTGTTACTTTTACTTCATCTCACTTTTTAAACCCATACAGTATTTAAAAAATAGCCATTAAAATATTTATGTAAATTGTACATGTTCTAAAAACTGTTGCTGTCTGGAAATTTGTAGGTTATTTAGGACCACCACAAACACTAGAGACATCAAAAGGCAAGCAGTATGTGGAAAGGACAATGAGTACAAATCCTTTTCTAAAATTCTAATCCTTTTTTGTTTTCAACTTAATCACTTTTATTCACACACCTAAACTTTCCTCTTCTGACATAACTGATACTCAATGACTCTAACTTTAAGATTTATTAGCACTTCTTAAAAAGAAAGTTATATTTCTATTTTATCCAATATAAGTTCCAGTTCAGCAGCTTTTAAAAAAATAAACCCTAGAAGAATTAATATGTAGAAAAAATTAACGTAGTATAAATTTATCTTGCTGGTCATTTTTTTC
>VMDR010036314.1:0-10524 GCA_007922815.1 Macrotus californicus | reverse complement strand
TGGAGCACCACAGGCATCTGGGCATAACAGAATGAGAACATGAAAGTAAAGCATTTTCTCTTTTTCACAGGCCATGGGTAGCAGGCAGGTAGGACAGAATAAGTGGAAGGGTCGTTGGCAAGATTTTAAGTGATTTTCATACTTTTACAGGATGATGTGCCATACCTGATTTAAGTAACATTCGATTAGCTTTTGGTTTCTTGGGGAATAAGGTGAATATTCATTCACCAGTAAATTGAAGAGACAGCAACAGTATTTTTGGTTTTAAAATATATTTATAAGTATACAAACTTCACCATTTTTTTCTGAATTCATTTCACACTTACCTCTCTCCTAAGAAGACTTCTGTAGTGTATAGCCCTCAATCAGATTATTCTTCCACAGCTTGAAACACAAACTGATGATGACTTGTCACTTCAGGCACAGACTTCTCTTGGAACACAAGTTCCTAGAGGTCAGGGACCATATGCCTTCTTTTTTTACTATACTCTGCACCCAGTGGGTGTTCGAGAAATGCTATCATAAGCACTGACTATTAAATAATCATTGTGGGCCTCATAGATCAAAATACAGACTAAATTATTTCAAAGTATAAGACTTCATGTGTTTCACATCAGTGAACTGAGCACTTTATAAGTAAATAGATGCCAATTAAATATCAACATTTATAACGGTAACATTATTTTAAATACAATTTATTCTTCCTTCACTAATCAATGAATGGATCATGCTTGGCCTCAAAATTTCTCTGAGGTAGCTGTTTGGGCATACCATTATGCCATTAGAATTTTTTATGTCTTGTTTCTTTTTTGGTAGTTTTTTTCTTCCTAGAATAGTGTTACTTCTACTTTAGCAATTCCTCTTCCTTTAAATTATCTGCGGGCTTGAAAACCTAACAAATCTCATACAACTATTGTGTAAAAGAATGTGCTGCAGACACATATAGTCCTAAAGGCCTCTCCTACCAGGTTAAGGACCGAAGGAGAAAGGGGTTAGATCTGTGTTGATCCTTGAGGAACTTTTCTTAGTCCCTGGATTGGTCTTATATCAGATTGATGTTAAACCTTAAAAGCTATATATTTGCACTTCTATCAAATAACAAAAATTATGTGACTTTTAAAATTGAATTTGCTGGAGTAACATTGGTTAATGACATTATAGACATTTCAGGTGTACAACATTGGAATAGTACATCTATACACTATTGGGGAGTTTAGTCTGCTTCCCCCACCTCCCTTTAACCTCTTTATCCTCCCCCTACCATCACCCTTCCTTTCCAGTGACTGCCCCCCCACCATCACCCTTCCCTTCCAGTGACTGCCCCCCACCATCACCCTTCCCTTCCAGTGACTGTCCCCCCATCACCCTTCCCTTCCAGTGACTGCCATTTTGTTGTCTGTAATTGTTCTTTTTGTTTGCTTTGTTTGTTCATTTGTTGCTTTTTGTTTTATATCCCACATAGGAGTGAAATCAGTTTTTGTTTTCTTCTGGTTACTTACTTCCCTAGCATAATATTCTCAAGATCCATCCACATTGTTTCAAATGACAATATTTAATCTTTTTTGTGGCTGAGTAGTATTCCATTGTATGTATGTATCACATCTTCTTTATTCAATCACCCGTTAAAGGGCAGTTAGGCTGTTTCCATGTCTTGGTTATTGGGAATAATGCTGCAATGAACATAAGTGACCCTATATCTCAATAAATGTTTTCAAATTCTTCTGGTAGATGATGAGAAGAGAGATTGCTGGTGCATATGTTAGCTCTATTCTTAACTTTTTTGGTGAAGCTTCATACTGTTTTTTATAGAGGCTGCACCACTTTACATTCCCACCAGAAGTACATGAGGTTTCCTTTTTCTCCATAACCTCTCCAGTGCTTGTTATTTCTTGGGTCATTGATAATAAACATCCTAAGAGGTGTGAGGTGGTATCTCATTGTGGTTTTGATTTGCGTCTCCCTTTTAACTAGTGATGTTGACTATCTTTTAATATATTGGAGGCCATCTGAATGTCTTCCTTAGAGAATTGTCCAGGTCCTCTGCCCATTTTCTAATCAGATTTTGCTGTTGAGTTGTATGATTTCTTTATATATTTTGGAAATCTGCACCTTGTCAGAAGTATCTTTGCAAATATTTTTTTCCCATTCAGTTGGTTGCCTTTTGTATTATTAACAGCTTCTTTTGCTGTGAAGAAGCTTTTAAATTAGATATAGTACCATTTATTTAAGTCTTTTGTTTTCATTTCCCATGCCTTTGGGGTTAAGTTTACAGAAACCCCTTTGAGACAAAAGTTGATAAATTTAATGGTTATCTTTTCTTCTATGTATTTTATTGTTGCAGGTCTTATACTCGTCTTTAATCCATTTTGAGTTAATTCTTGTGTATGATGTCACATAGAAGTCTAATTTTATTCTTTTGCATGTGGCTTTTCAGTTTTCCCAGTACCTTTTATAAATTACATTTTATTGATAATGCTATTACATTTGTCCTGATTTTCCCCCTTTGTCCTCCTCCAACCAGCTTTCCCCACTTCCTCAGGCAATCTCACACCGTTGTCCATGTCCATGGGTCATGCATATATGTTCTTTCTTGACATTTCCATGAGCATTCTGTAACTACTGATTTGCACTTCTTTCACTCATGCTTCCAACCACCCATCCACCTGACACCCATCAACTTGCTCTCTGTACGTGATTGTTTCTGTACTGCTTATTTGTTGATTTTGTTTTTTAGAATCAATTGTTGATAGATATGTATTTATTGCCATTTTATTGTTTATATTTTTTAATCTTCTTCTTCTTAAAGAAGACCCTTTAACATTTTATATAATACTGGTTTGGTGGTGATGTACTCTTAGCTTTTTCTTGTCTGGGAATCTCTATCTGTCCTTCGATTCTACACCTTAGCTTTGCTGGGTAAAGTAATCTTGGTTGTAGGCCTTTGCTTTTCATCATTTTGATATTTCTTGCCAATCCCCCTAGCCTGAACATTTCCTTTGAGGACAGCTGACAGCTTTATGGGGGCCCCCTCATAAATAACTAACTGGTTTTCTCTTGATGCTTTTAAGATCTCTCTTTGTCTTTAACCTTTGGCATTTTAATTATGATGTGTCTTGATGTGGGCCTCTTTGGGTTCATCTTGTTTGGGACTCTCTGTGCTTCCTGGACTTGTATGTCTATTTCCTTCACCAAGTTAGGGGAGTTTTCTGTCATTATTTTTTCAAATAGGTTTCAATTTCTTTCTCTCTTCTTCTTCCAGCACCCCCATGATATGAATGTTTGTATACTTGAAGTTGTCCCAGAGTCTCCTTACACTATCCTCATTTTTTAAAATTCATTTTCCTTCTTGCTGTTCTGATTGGTTGTTTTTTGCTTCCTTATATTTCAAATCACTGATGTGACTCTTGATCACTGATTTGATTCTTGACTTCATCCACGCTACTGTTGATTCCCTGTAAATTGTTCTTTATTGTAATTAGTGTATCCTTCATTTCTGACTGGAATTTTTTTATGCTGTTGAGGTTCTCATTAAGTTCCTTGAGCATCCTTATAACCAGTGTTTTGTAGTCTGCATCTAGTAGCTTGCTTATCTCCATTTTGTTTAGTTCTTTTTCTAGAGTTTTGTTCTGTTTTTTCATTTGGGCCTTGCTTCTTTGTCTTCTCATTTTGGCAGCCTTCCTGTGTTTGTTTCTATGTATCAGGTAGAGCTGCTACATCTACCAGGCTTGGTAGAGTGGCCTAATGTAGAAGGTGTCCTGTAGAGTGCAGTGGCACAGCCTCCCTTATTACCCAAGCTGGGTACTTGAGGTGCACCTACTGTGTGAGATGTGTATGTCCTCTTGTTATAGTTGAGCCCTGATTGCTGTTAGCATGTCCAAGAACAGCTACTGCCTCTGTTCTGTTCAGGGTCACACAGCATAAGCTACAAAGCGTTCTGCTGATGACTGCTACTTGTACTGGGCTTGGAGGTGCCCAGGCAAGGCTCAGCTGTGAACCAAGGCCAGCTGCTGCTATTGCTTGGGCTGGGGCAACTTAGCAAGAGGTATGGGGCTTGTTGAAACCAGATGCTGCTTGTTTGAGAGAATTCAGGAAAATCTGGAGCATGGGCCAAGACAAGCTGTTTGTATGGTAGAGCCACTGGAAACAGTTTGGGTAGGCCCGAAAGTTGGTTGTGGCAAGGCCTCAGAGAATCACCAGGGTGGGGCAAACTGTGTGAGCCAGGTTGATGGAGTGTCAGATATAGTGCCTGCCTGCTGGCTCTGTAGCTGTTGGTGGGAAGGGCTCAAAAAAGGAACAGTGGTCTCTGCCAGCACTTTTGTCTGGGAGAAAGCCATCCCCCAGCTTTCATCCTGATGCCAAACAATTCACTTCCTTTGCGTTTGTCTCTGGTGACTTTCAATCTGCTTCTTCTGTGCTGGAGTTCAGAGGGTGTGAATATGAGTAATCTGTGGGTGGGCCCTTTAAGAGGAACTGCCAGGGAGTCCTTCAGCTTCTGTCTTTCACAGCCTCAGTCCCTGGTGGTTTTTACATTCAGAAGTTATGGAGACTTCTGTTCCTGGCACAGAAACCCTGGATTAGGAGGCCTGGTGTGGGGCTGGGACCCTTCACTCCTGAGGGATCTCTCCTGATTTTTATCTGGCACATTAGGGCATGGGACTAGCCAGTTCTTTGTCTCTGCCCCTCCTACCATCTGAATGGTTATTATATAGTTTAGTTGTAATTTTAATGTGGTTGAGGCAAGTTGTGTTTACCTATGCTGCCATCTTGACCAGAAGTACCAGTACCATTTATTGAAGAGACTTTTCTCTCACCATTATGTTTTGGCTCCTTTGTCAAAAATTAGTTGTTCATATATGCGTGGGATTATTTCTGTGCCCTCAATTCTGTTCTAATATTCTGTCTGTCTGTTTTCCTGCTAATACCATAATGTTTTGATTATTGTAGCTTTGTAGCATAGTTTGAAGTCAGGGTGTGTAATACCTTCAGTTTTGTTCTTTTTTCTCAATATTGCTTGGCTATTCAGCATCTTTTGTAGTTCCATACAATTTAATGATTTTTTTCTATTTCTCTGAAAAATGCTATTGGAATTTTGAGGGGATTGCATTAAATTTGTATACTGCTTTAGGTGTGTGGTTTTTTAATAATATTAAATCTTCCAGTCCATGAAATCTTCCAGTCCATAGAAGTCCATGGAGTATCTTTCTATTTCATTGTCTTCAATTTCTTTCCAGAATGCAATAAAGCTCCTTCACATCCTTTGTTAAGTTTATTCCTAGGTATTTATACTGTTGCAATTGCAAATAGAATTGTTTTCTTTATTTCTCTTTCTGATATTTTGTTGTTAATATATAAGAACACAATGGATTTTTGTACATTAATATTGTATCCTGCAACTTACAGTATTTGCTCATTTTTTTCTAATGGTCTTTTGGTGGAGTATTTAGGGTTTTCTATATATAGAATTTTGTCATATGCAAATAGTGACAGCTTCACTTCTTCACACCCAATTTGGATGCCTTTTAGTTTGTTTTCTTGCCTATATTTTCTGTCTAGAACTTCAGTACTATGTTGGATAACAGTGGTGAGAGTAGGCATCCCTATCTTGTTCCCCATCTTAGAGGGAAAGCTTTCAGTTTTTCACCATCGAGTATGACATTAGCTGAGTGTTGTAATATATGACCTTTATTATGTTGAGATACTATGCTTCTGTACCCATTTTATTGTGTTTTAGTCAGAAATAGACGTTATCTTATCAAATGCTTTTTCTGCATCTTGAAATGATCATATGGTTTTTATCTTTTGTTTTCTTAATGTGGTACATCACATTGATTGGTTTGTGAGTGTTGAACCATCCTTCCATTCCTGCAATGAGCCCCATTTGATCATTATATATGATCACTTGAATGCTTGGCAGAATTAACCAGGTAAACCATGTGGACCTGGACTTTTTAAAAATTGTTATTCTATTACAGTTGTCCCAATTTTTCCCCCTTTGCCCTGCTCACCTGGACTTTTGTTTAAGAGAAAGTTTTTGATTACTGTTTCAGTTCCTTACTAGTGATCACTCTACTTAGGTTTTGTAATTCTTTTGTTTTTTAATTTAAGTAGAATTAGTATATAACACTATATTGATTATATTAGTTTCAGGTATGCAATATAATGATTTGATCATTTTATACCTTACAATGAGATCATCACACTAGTTAGGGGGGATTTGAATTGGAGTATGTGGGTCTCCTTATACAGTTTGCTCAGAGAAGATCCCATTGAGGGTAACATCACAAACGCAGCAGGAGGATGTTACCACACTGAAGGACAGCAAGTGCAGAAGCCCCAAAGCAGCAGAGTTTGGCCTGCCTCATGAGCAGGAAAGTCTCCCTTTGACCAGTCTTTTGGTAAATGCTGTCAGAGAACCATGCTCCTTCCCTCCAGAGCACCTGTCTGGGTTATAACACACAAGTATTATGGTTTGGTTACTGTCTGCCAGTCCCAATAAATTTCAGCAGATGTTTATTGATTGCTTACTGTGTGCCTGGCACTGGGAATCTAACCGTGAGCAAAAAACAGTCACTGTTTATGTTTGAGTGTGTGCGGGTGTAAACAGACAAAGAGTGAAACAAGGATCATAAAAATAGGAATGATTTGCTATTATTCACCAGTGTATCCCCAGAACCAGCACAGGAGCTGCACAAACAAAGCAAATATTCATTGAATGAATTCTGCTAAGGACAGAATGCAGCATGCAAACTGGACATGTAATAGGATCCTAAAATAACTTGGGTATAGAGACACATATGCATATAAAGACAGTTGGAAATATTACAAAGTATTCAATGATTGTCCTTTGACTCTATACATTTTATACAATAAGCATATACATGTATTATACTCCTATCTATTCATTCCAATGAACATTCCATTTAATGAAACAAGCACCAAACTTAGTGAATGGCTTTCAGCTTTAGTTTATGAACTGTAGGGGAAAACCCTATTGATGACATTTATAGTTCATTTCTTATGACTCTCATTTCTTGCTAGGTTTGGCTACCAGTATTTTTAGGCTGCTTCAAATCTCCCCTTTAATGGGACCCAACCTAATGAAAAAAGAAAATAAAAGAAAAAACATTGCCCAAAAGACATTT
Organism: Macrotus californicus; assembly: GCA_007922815.1. Classification (NCBI taxonomy): domain Eukaryota; kingdom Metazoa; phylum Chordata; class Mammalia; order Chiroptera; family Phyllostomidae; genus Macrotus; species Macrotus californicus. The sequence continues at coordinate 3,382 of VMDR010036314.1, read as the reverse complement.
GGGAATAGAATAAGATTGATTGTATTGGTTGTACATAGGAATGTGATTCCACGTGGGTGTGTGTGTGGGGGAGGGCCAGGAACAACCTGTACACTAATTACCAATATGATTTGGGGGCAACAAGCAGCCTTTACCGTTATGCACAAAAAGCATATTGCACTCTGTGCCCTTCCTAAACCCCCTAAATCCCAGGACCTCTCACTCAAGGACTCCCTGGAAAACATGCGCTCCCCAGTACCCATACAAAGAAAGCAGGGAGCTTCCTTGCCCCACACCCTGCACAGCTGGCCTGGACACTTCTGTAAAGCATAAATAACACCCGGTAACACCTGACCTGGGATTCCCCAGCCCAACTCAGTGGGGCACAACACCCTACTCACCAAGGCATCGCCCTGCCTAGGGAACATAGCACAAAAGCCTCCCCATGGGCACAGCACGGGCCCTAGCAACCTCTGCACACAACTGAGCACTCAAGTGTAAGCCCTTACCTTCAGCACTGGGACAGTGCTTGGTCCCCAAACACCTGCAAGCTTCTACACAGCTTGGCCCCTGACAAACATTGACTGCGCCCTGTGCCTCACGAGGTTCAGTGCCTACCACCAAGCAACCCTCACCGCGGGCACTACAGGGTACTTACTCACCGTCCTGAATTGCCATAACACAACCTCGAGCACGGTGGGTAAGCATTCTACCTCCTTTCCGCACCATGCGGGTTGACCATAACCCCAGCCTCCTACCTGGCCTACTAAGCAAAGTTCCCTCTGCCTTCGGCTCCGGATAGCCTGCTCCCCAACCCGCTCCTGTTCGCCCCCTGACTCACACCCTTTCCCATCTCCTACCAGAGCATATGGGTAGCAGGAGCACTAGGGCCACCAAAAGGATCCTAAGGAAGCACCAAGAAGAAAAGAGTCTCTCGAGATGGTGGGAAAGTGCCTTTGGCGGCTCGTTAGACGCCCTCATTTTTCAGGACGTCAGCGAGAAATCCAGGGGACAGTGAGTATTTACCCTTTCAAGTGGGGGCTCCATACGTAACAATCACCAAACTCTAAAACGTGGAGTGAGGTACCGCTGGTGGGCGTGGTCTGGGCTGTGTATTACAGGGTTAGGCGGGGCCAATCAGCGGACTGCAAGGCGGGGCTTCGGCGTCTCGGTGGTGCCTTAGGTCCAGATGGAACCCCGCCTGCTGGCAGCTCAGACTCCGCCCACCTACGCAGGAGTCTGTCAGACAGTTACTTACCCAGATGGACATTCGAGATTTGCGGGAAACGGTGGTTCACCGCCGCCTCCCACTAAAGCAGGGTGGAAAGGAAACAAGAACTGGCGGAGTCATCATTGTGGCTTTTCCGGAACGCTAGATGGAAGAATGAAGAGCATCCACCTGAAAATAGAAATCCAGAGCCTAGACAGAGGGTCCCCTAGGGGCCAGCACCACTAAGGTGCTCCTTTTGTCCGGGGGCTTCCAAACTGGCAGTTGTGCCAGGGTCCTTGCTCTAATTCGGCATTAGTCAAGCATAATTAGGGAAAATACTTGAGATTTTCGTGAAGGCCTGCCAGATTTCAAAATTTCAAAGATGGTGTGGCCACTGCACTCCCAGTCGCAATGGAAATAACTTTGTTTTTACTCTGTTAAGAGGATCCCTGGTAAGTTAAATTATTAAACATTGTGTCGTTAAGCATATTGGGCCTCAGTCTATGGGGCTCTTAATTGTTCTGGAACTAAGTAGAATTGAAGACAGAATACACGTGCTTGAAAAAGGCAAGGGCAAGTGTCAAATTCCTCAATGCGAGTAAGGCCATGACTGGTGGGATGAGTAGGGATTGATAAGAAAGGGAACTTTTGTAGTGAAACAATCTCAATTCTGGAACAATAAGAATGAGCAAGATTTATTTGTAGATGTAAATCTATAATACCAGTAAAAGGGAAAAAAAGTGCAACATGAGGGATCTTAAAGAGCACACAAAAGGAGCTGTCATTTTTTTCCTTAGTTGGCAAAGAATCGAAATGTCAAGTTGTGAATATCAGGAGTAGCCCCACTCTCAAATTTTGTTTTTGCTATAATTTTTTTGTTTGTTAAAAGTTTTAAAATGGACATGACTTTTAAACCACCATTCCTATTTAGAGTTTATCCCAAAGAAATCATCAGAGCTGTGAGCAAAGATGTAGAATTTTGGAAAGATATAAACCTTAAGTGTCTAGTAATAGTATTAAGGAATTTATGGGATGGAATTCTATGCAGCATGCCATGTAAAAATATCATTGTGAGCAACTGATATTTTTATAAGTGGACAAAGCAATCTCCTAATCAGCATGTGACTTTTGGCATTTCTTTTATAAATAGAATGCATATTGATACACATAAAAAAGATTAGTTGGAAATATACCCAAATTAACTAAAACTTGATAAGATGCATATTTCTTTGTGCTTTTTCAGTTTTCTATATTGACATGTTATATCTGGAATCAGGTAAAGGAAAAATTTTTAATAACCCAACTCCTATATCAACAACTGTTTTGTTCCTAGAATGGTATAGATAGAATCCATATCACACAGGGTTAAGGAGTGAGAAGTTGGTACGGAAATGGAAGCTCTCAGTACACACCTCAGATGCCTAAAAGGACTCCTCCTGGTTAATTGGGCTCAAATTCATAACCAGAGTCTGCCAGCCCTTGTTTACAGAGCCCCCTCATGCACTCTTCATTGCAGAGAAAATGCACAGAGTGGGCTGCCAAGCCTTCTGCATGGTGTTCCTGCCATCTGAGTTAACCCTTCTAAGAGAGCTCCAATAAGACTGAGACTTTCCCAGTCTAATTGGAGCTGTGCATCTATATCTTCATTCACATCTTCATCAAAGTGGCTAAACTCTGACCAGTCAAGACAGTGTGTTTTAGACCAATAAGACTGTGTGGATTTGGAGCCCTCATTTGCTTGAGAATATGCCAAATTAGGGTCAACTTCTTTAAAATAAAACTTAATGTTAGCTGATTCTTTGCATTCTAAATTGGTATATACATTTACATTATCCTTTTCAGAGGTGGGAGTAGCGTCATGAATGGACCTGTGAGTGCTCTCAGAGAAGGCCTTCCACTGTCCTGGTGAATTACACACTAGGATTTGTGAAAACCTGAAAGAGAATGGCTAGACAGAGGAGAGTTAAGGCATCTTTTAGATATTGGTCTTCGGAGCTATGCCTCTCCATTTGCACCTGGTAAGCACTTCCTAGCCAGTCGACTTTCATATTTAGCTTTTACCAGCAAAAGCAATACTGTGGTATGCCATAACCAACATAGGAATTCTGACACCATTCAAAAACATAAAGGAGAACATTTTTCAGAAAAAACACATTCATTTTACTTCCTTTTGGCTTTTTATGGCTTTAAAAA
>VMDR010036313.1:0-10525 GCA_007922815.1 Macrotus californicus | reverse complement strand
AACAGCACATTCATCATAGACTTTGTTTACTTACTTATAGACTCACTTACAATATTTAATGAGCTTACATGTGTAAAATGGTTGTTGCCACATCGGGCACAAGTGTTATTAACTGAAATAAAGTGAAATAACAAACCAAAAACATGGAATAATTGAGAAAAGCCAACTTTGCTGTAGTGTGGCTAAACATAACTAGATTCTCATCTTTTAACTAAAAGTCTCATTAATGTCTCTTAATCTCACCCCCTTCCCTTCTCTTCTCTCCTATTTCCCCTGCTTCCTCCTACCTTATTTATACATACGCATATAATACAAAATACAATACTAAGATCTTATTTTTATTAAAGGTGAATAAAGATGGGAGTTATAATTATCATAGTAGAATTTTATTGTCAATAATTTCCAATTCCTGTAGACACATCTGTGTAACTGTTCAGCTCTAAGTGCTTACACTCTTTTGAAGTTAGTTCTCTTAGGCTGCCGTGTTACTATTTCTATTTGTCCTGAGTTCTGTTCCTACAGAGTCCCTAGTGATTTTGTAGCTAGTTGGGTAGGATAGCTGGTGTGTGGCCAATAAGTTTAAAAATATACCAGTGTAAGCAAAAGGGTTCATGTGCAGAACACATCAGGGTTTTGAAACTTTTTAAAGCTATACAAAGCATTTGGAACATCTGCCCTCATCCTTGATGTAGATAAAAAGGTGAAGTTTCCAAAGGCATTATCTGATCTAAATCTGTAACGAAGGAGAAAAAAAAAAACACTTGGGAAACACTAGAAGGTTATTTCAATCTGTTCAAGAGTTAAACTCACTTAGAAGCAGAAAACATTGCTTAAATTGCAAATATCCAAAGTTAGTGAAAAAACATTTAGAAATAACCATTTTTTTCAGCACATCCAAGCTAATGTTGTTTAAAAAGACTACAGTTAGAACTATCCATGTTATGAATAAATTACTAGGTGAAACTATCCTGATCTAAGGAAGTCCACCATATCCAACCAGAATCAATAAATAAGTGAATGGAAGTTTCATGGAAGAATGAACAGGTGTTGACTCAGAGCAGAGTTGAGTCCTCTCACTCTACCTTGTTTGACAAAGCTGGCAGGTATCTCTTACTTTTATAGGGGTGTTCCAAGAACATTTTGCTTTCTTAAAGATATCAGTAATAAATTTATTTTGGAAACAGGAAAAAAATTTGCTCACTGATAATTTGTCTTTTAGCTTTCAGAAAGTTGGTATATCTCAGGGTCAGGTGTGGAGCCCAATATTAGTTCATTACTTTTACTGGGTAAATATCTAACATTTTATAAAGCACTTCCTCAGTATAACACTACTTGTGGTTCTAAACCTTTAAGACCCTAAATAATAAGATTATATTACAAAGATGTCCAGATTGTTAAAAACTAAATAATACAGAACACGGGATGAGATTGAATAATGTTAAATGCTAGGCCTAGACTCTAGAAGTTGCCTACGTGTTGTTATAATTTGCTCCACTTTTCCATGTCATCTCTGTAAAGTCCTCGGGCAGTTAGCTTTCTGGTTTCTGCTTCAAAGGTCTTACTTTGTTCAGTTGCCATTTGGAGATTTTTTAAAATATATTTTATTGATTTTGCTATTACAGGTGTCCCATTTTCCCCCCTTTATTCACCTCTGCCCTGCACAACACTTCCCACCCACATTCTCCCTCTTTAGTTCATGTCCATGGGTCGTATATATAAGTCCTTTGGCTTCTACATTTCCTATACTATTCTTAACCTCCCCCTGTCTATCTTCTACCTACCATTTATGCTTTTCAGCAAACAAGTTTTGCTTTGTACCTCTTTCTAAAACTAAATTTGTGCCATTTTCTCACTTCAAGGGGAACACTATTTTCTATGGATTTACATTTCAAAATGCTAAGGAAACAATAAAGAAAGCCCCTGTATTTTCAACCTTTAGGGTTTTTTTTCTCCTTCCATATGCCATACTTTAATGAGAAACTCAGATCCATTCTCATGTCCTCTGTGGTAATATTCATTGCAAACATCATTACGGATGTGAGGTCTCTCCCTTAATTAAGAACTAAAAGGCTTCATTTCCTAAAACCAAAGCATGTGGCAGGTTTTATTGATCTGGTCTGTGTCGCCAGCTGAACACATTAGCAGAGGTTATTGATTACTCTAGCAGTAATGAGCTTGGGTTCTTTGTCAGGTGAAGTCCACATTCCTTGGGAGCCTTTTCTTGAAACGAGCTAATATGGAAGTACATGTTCACTATGATATATGATTCAGTAGACTTTTAAAGCTTTATTGCCAATGAATCATTCTTTAAAAATATAACAGCAATCATTAAAAAGATTATTTTCTAGCCATTATCCTTTTATAATTTCTTCTGAATGTTAATGATGCACTTATGAAGAGATGCTAAGCCAAAAAAAAAAAAAAGGATAGCATTAAAAAAATGTGATCACATATGGCTCTCCAGCTTTTAATATATTCTCAAGTAACCATCATCATTATCTTCTGATGACAAGCGGGGCAAGTTAACTAGTTTAACTTCACCATTATCAATAGTCATGATCTCCATCCAGTGTCTCAATAAGAGTTTATGAAAACAGCTTCGTGGATTGATAATCAAAAAAAAAATGGTGATCTGGGTAGTAAATGTGTGTGGCTTCTCTTAGGAGCTTAAACTCTTCACTCTGGGAAATGCTTTTTAGATGGATATTACTAAACTATTTCTCACCCCGAGATTTCAGTACTTACTAATTCATTTGGGTGGAATATTGTCAATGGGATGGATGGAAGCAATGAAGGGACTTACTTCCCTTTTGAATGGACAACATAGATGATATTTGGGCTTTTTGGATTATTATAGATATGCATGTGTTCAGCCAAATGAACTGAGTAATATTTTAAAAAATCAGTTATGCCTTTGGAAACCCATGAGAATATTTGAGATGTAAATGTGCCATTTCCATTATAGATAAGTTCGAAAGGACCCAGGGAGAAATTCTTTCCTGCTACATACAAGGCAGAGATCCATGTGAAAATAATGTGCAGAGGCTCACTGTTAAGTACAGCCAATGAGAATACAAAGATTATTTGGAGGCTGGAATTTTCATGTTCACTTTGGAATTTGAGGATTTTTTATTTTACTTGAAACTTTTAATTCTTTTATAGTCTGCTGAAAAATACTGATCAGTCATTGAAATGTATCAGCCACAAGGCCCTCTGGACCCACTGCCAGAAAAAGGAAACATGTGCCTTTTCCTTCTGACCTTTTCTGCAATACCTAATTGAAGGAACAAAATGGTTTCCAACCATTGAATCAATCTAACCCCCAACCCCACATCCCCCTGTGAAAAAGTTATTCACAGTACATTGGTATCTTATGTTGCTTCTATCTCTGGTGCGTTTTATAGTATGTGTGCCCCTAATGCAGTGAGATATCAATTTGATGGAGATGCAAACACAATGGACGAAATAATAAGCTATTTGTAATTTAGAGTCAAGTTCATCTTTGAAGATGGGAAAGAAAGAGACATTTGGTCATGTGCAATCAATGGCATGTTTCAGAAGCCAGGTTTACCGGCATCGCCACAGAATTTTAGTGTCCAATTTTTATCCAGGTAAAAAATAGTTCTTTTGAAACTTGGCTTATTTACATGGCATTTTATATTGATTAGATTGTCATGTTAATTGAGAAACGTTCACCGAGAATATTTGTTTTTCCTTAATGACTTAGTATTTGTTAGGCAGTATTAGTAAAAATATATCTTGCATAATATGACAAATAGGCTCACTTCATGCCAAAAGTCCTATACTCTGCAGCATCAATAAGTGTGGCAGGTCATACGTTATAACAATTTTTATGTTTTATTAGCAAGTTTTTTAGAGGATATGGCCTTATTCTTGAAAATAAAAATTGAAAAAAATTGAAATTAATTCAGTGGAGGTTAATACGTCATGATATCCCTGCCTTGCCTTTGTGAAAGGAAAAACAAAGCTGTAGAAATTATAGCTATTTATAAAATCATCACGGAAAAATTACTATATATTATTGAGGATGAAGTAAATCCCATAATGATGCACATTATGGAATTATCTTCTCTCTTCAGCAACAGACAAAGCTTGTTTGGCTGCTAAAACCAGTTCAGTGCCTACAATAGAAGTGACATATGAATAACTGACTTAGGAAATACAAATAAAATATTGTAAAATGAGAACACAAGAAAATTGTGAATAAACTGTCATTATTTATCTCAGGAAAGATATGAGAGAGACTTAATAAAGGTATTGCAGTCTCTGAAGGAAATTGCATAGTATGAAGTACGGGGTACGTGTTTGTCAGTAGAGATGAAACAGATGCACCAGTTATTTTCTCACCTGGGATGTACAAAGTACACATTCCTCCACATAGAATCTCAAAGCCGCCATGATGCTGTGCTGCCATTCCTTGCCAGTCGGTGCATGTGCAGTCACACACATGCACACACATGCCTGCACACACAACAGCACAGTACAAGAGGAGTAATTTTGCTCGTCTCCAAATGCATTCTTCTTTCTTCTAGTTCTAGCTGTTCTTGCCTCTTTTCTTGGAATGTTCTCTATTCCATCTCTACTTGTCCAAGTTGCTTCCGTGACTAAATGGCCTAAATCCAAGAAGACATTCCTGACTACAGAATAATAATAGAGCTTTCTGAACTCTGTTTTTCTCACTAGTCTTTTTGTACCAACTCACATTGTAGCTCACATTATAATGTATGCACCACATCTCTTACCTTCTCAGGACTGAGTATTCTGGCAACACAAATTTTCAAACATACAGCTCTTTCTCTCTAAATATCTGAAATAATTCCTTATAAGTGGAAAATATTTATTTTGAATAAAATCGAAATTATACCTTAGAATATTTTTCTATTCAAATATGCTGCCATTTAAAGTCAGAAGATTCAAGTTTCTAAATGTGTAAAAAATTAGTTGTTAGGAGTTTTCTTCTCTAATTTAACCCACTTTCTATATAGTCATACTTTCCAACATATGAAATTTGAGAATAGTTGCAATGTACCATCTTCCCTCCTTTTTTCCTTATTAAGGCTCTGGGTTTTATTTTTCTTGTTATCAGACCCTATACTGCATTTTTCTAATGTCACCATCTTAGTCCATCTCCGTGAACTTTTCATTAAAGACTAAGGAGGACCTAGGTTTAAATCTTGCTTTTTAATACTTACATGTTTTATATTAGTTTGTAGACTATTTGCTAAGTTTCCGTCTTTTTTATCTGCCTTGTAGATTTTTGGTTAGAATTAAATAATTAATGCTTGTAAAATCTTTATCAGAGTGTGTGGTAGTTGTATAAATTTGATAACTAAAAGTTGTTTTAAATATTTTCTATTGGTTACGCTATTACAGTTTTTTCAGTTGTTTCCCCCTCTATCCCCCCTCCTCCCTGCCCCCAACCCTCCAGCATTCCTCCCCCTTAGTTCACGTCCATGGGTTGTATATATAAGTTCTTTGAGTTCTCTGTTTGCTATACCATTTTCTCTCTCTCCCCGTCTACCTTATGCCTACTAACCATGCTTCTTCTTCCCTGTACCTTTCCCCCTCATTCCTCTCTTCCCCTCCCCACTGAAATCCCTCCATGTGATGTCCATTTCTCTGATTCTGTTCCTGTTCTGGTTGTTTGCTTAGTTTTTGTTTTCATTGTTTTTCTTTTTTTTTAGGTTCATTTGTTGATAGTTGTGAGTTTGTTGTCATTTTACTGTTCATACTTTTTATCTTTTTTTTCTTAGATAAGTCCCTTTAACATTTCATATAATAATGGCTTGGTGATGATGAGCTTGACCTTATCTGGGAAGCACTTTATCTGTTCTTCCATTTTAAATGAAAGCTTTGCTGGATAGAGTAATCTTGGATGTAGGTCCTTGCCTTTCATGACTTCAAATACTTCTTTCCAGCCCCTTCTTGCCTCCAAGGTTTCTTTTGAGAAATCAGCTGGTAGTCTAATGGGAACTCCTGTGTAGGTAACTGTCTCCTTTTCCTTTGCTGCTTTTAAGAGTCTCTCCTGTTTAATCTTGGCTAATGTAACTATGATGTGCCTTGGTGTGTTCCTCCTTGGATCCAACTTCTTTGGGACTCTCTGAGCTTCCTGGACTCCCTGGAAGTCTTATTTCCTTTGCCAGATTGGGGAAGTTTTCCTTCATTATTTTTTCAAATAAGTTTTCAATTTCTTGCTGTTGTTCTCCTTCTGGCACCCCTATAATTTGGATATTGGAATGTTTCAGGTTGTCCCAGAGGTTTGTAAGAGTCTCTTCACTTTTTCAAATTCTTGTTTCTTCATTTTGATTTGGATTGATGTTTATTTTTTTCTTTTGTTCCCAATCACTGCTTTGAGTCCTGGTTTCCTTCCCGTCACTGTTGGTTCCCTGAACATTCTCCTTTATTTCATTTTGGGTATCCTTCTTTTTTTTTTTCATTTTTCAACTAAGGTCAATCAGATCTATGAGCTTTTTGATTACTTGGGCTTTAAATTCTCCATCTGATAGGTTGGCGATCTCCTCGCTTAGCTTTCTTTCTGAAGCTCTACTCTGTTCTTTCATTTGGGCCATATTTCTTTGTCTTGGTGCAGCTGATAGGTTGTAAGGGGACAGGGCCTTAGGTATTCTTGCGGGCAAGGCAACCCTCTTTGCTGCACTGTGTCGCTTCCTGTGGGGGAGGCACCAGAGAGGGAACAGTGCAGCTTACCTGCTCCACTCTAGCACACTTTTTAGAGGACTCTCCTGTGAGACTGGGAGCTTGTCCTACCGGAGGAACCCCAGCCATAGCCTACAGCCACCTCTGAGTCCCGTCAAGTCAGCCCCTCCCTTGAAGCCCTCAGAGCTGGGATCCAGCCCCACTCCCAATGTCCATGCATTGCCGCGATTTTTCTGAGTCAGCTGGCTCAGTCCGGTCCACCGCCTTACTGGTCTGGTTGTTCTGGTTGATTTTTTTCTTTAATTCCTTGGTTGTCAGAGTTCCATGCAGTTTGATTTTCTGGCACTTTTGGTTGTTTATTGATTTCAGATTGGTTGTTGTTCTCCTTTTGGTTGTACAAGGAAGTGAAGGGTCTCTACCTACACCTCCATCTTGGCCAGATCTCTGATAACTAAAAGTTCTTACTATTAATAATTGTTATGAGATTATTTGGAATTTTCTTCAAATCAGTATTTAGAAACTTAGGTAGATAAAGCATTATAGTTTTAAGCTATATTAACCATATAACTCTAAGGCAGCTTAAACACACTTGTTATGAAAAAATATTAATTTCTGCCAAGGAAGAAATTTTATATAATGAGATAATAAACAACTTAGCATTTCAAAATTCAAGAGACCATCCTTAATAGAACCTGTTACAATAAAATTGGTTGCTCATTCTAGTCATAAAAATCCATAGTGTCATAACATTTTAGATTCAGAATATCTTTATTTAAAGATTAAAGAACTAATAAGAGAGGTGATGTTATGTTAAGGATGATCTGGGCCTTTGAATGTGATTAACTTGAATTTATATCTCTATAATCTATAGCCATCCACCTCTCTAAGCCCCAGTTTCCTTTATTAAAATGGACCCAATAGCATTCATCTAAAAATAGAAATGCTAGGACTTCCCATCAAGATGGTGGAATAGGTAAACACAGCTCACCTTCTCTCACAACCACATCAAATTACAACTAAACTATAGAACAACCATCACTCAGAACCAATGAATTGAATGGGAGTCTGACAACTACAGAATTAAAGAAGCCACATCCATCCAGATTGGTAGAAGAGGCAAAGATGTGGAATAGGCTGGTCCCATATCCACATGTGGTGGATAAAAATTCAGGAGGGATATCTAGGAGTGAGGGGTCCCAGACTGACACTAGGCCCCACAACCCAGGGTTCCAGCTACAAAAATCATCAGGGATTGAGTTGGTGAAAGAAACTTCAGGAATCCCAGGCAGTTCTTCTTGAAGAACCCACATGTGGACATACTCATTCCCTCTGAGTTCCAATACCAGGGTAGCAGCTTGAAAGGCACAAGTGGAATATAGGGAGGAACTGAAGTGTCTGGATCAATGTGACAGCTGCAGGGCAGTTTTCTTCCAGACAAAAAGTCAGGCTGAGGCCATTGTCCCTTTTCTGAACCTTCCCCCTACAGATCCACAGAGCTGGCAGGTGGGTGCTGTATTTACGTCTTCATCAACCTGTTTAACATCATGTGCCCTGCCCTGGAGATCCCCTGAGATTCTGTCCCACCCAATTTACAAACCCACTCAAGCTGTTTACAGAGATTTTTCCATTCAAATGGCTAGTCTTGGCTCATACTTCACAACTTCCTAAATTTTCTCAAACAAGCAACATCTGGCCTCAGTGAGCCACCAGCCCATATACCTCTTTCTAAGTGGCCCCAGGCATGGCACTAACAGCAGCCACTCTAGATCTACAGCTTGGATTCACCTGGGAATCTTCAAGCCCAGCACAAGTAACAGCCATCTCAGATTGCTTTGTAGCTCATGTGGAGTGGCCCCTGGCAGAACACTGGTGGGGGCTGACCTTGGCCTATACCAACTGGGAAGCCCCAGAGCCTGAGAACCTGGTGGACAGCTACAGACCATTTCAAAGCACCACCACCCTGCCCCTGCACAGCTGATCCTCCATGGAGGGCAAAGGTTGATAGTCAGTGGTCACAGCCAGTCTTTGCAGCTGAATGGCCTGGGTAAATCCATCACATTGATCTATCAATAGCAATCAAGGCTCAACTACAAGAGGAGGGTGTACTCAGCCAACACAATGAGCATACTTTGACTATCCAACTTGGTTGATTGGGAGGTTGTGCCACTGAACCCTGTAGGACACCTATTACATTAAGCCATTTCAACCGAGACAGGGGGTCATAGCAGCTCTACCTAATACATAGAAATAAACACAGGGAGGCTGCCAAAAAGAGGAGACAATGAATCATGGCCCAAATGAAAGAACAAATTAAAACTCCAGAAAAAGAACTAAACAAAATAAAGATAAACATCTATCACATGCAGAGTTCAAAGCACTGAGGTTATAAGAATACTCAAGGAACTTATTGAAGACCTCAATAACATAAAAAAGATCCAGTCAGGAACAAAGAATATACTAATTGAAATTTAAAAAGAAAAATTTACAGGGAAACAACAGTACAGTGGATGAAGCCAAGAATCAAATCAATGATTTGGAACATAAGGAAGCAAATAAACAATCAAAACAAGAAGAAAAAGGAATCCCAAAAAGAATAGTGTAAGCAACCTCTGGGATAACTTCAAATACTCCAACATTTGCATCATAGGGGTGTCAGAAGGAGAAGAGAAAAAGCAAGAAATTGGAAGTCTATTTGAAAAATATAATGAAAAATAACTTCCATAATTTGGTGAAAGAAATAGATATGCAAGTCCAGGAAATACAGAGAGCCCCAAACAAGATGAATACAAGATGGATTCAAGACACATCATAATTAAAATGTCAAAAGTTAAAGATAAGAGAGTGAATCTTAATAGCAGGAAGAGAAAAGCAGCTAGTTACCTATGGCAGCAGTCCCAATGTTTTCAGCACCAGGGACTGCTTCATGGAAGACAGTTTTCCATGAACCAGAGTCAGGGGGATAGTTTTGGGATGATTCAAGTGCATTACATTCAAGCTTACCACCTGCTGTGCAGTCTGGTTCCTGACAGGCCCAGACCAGTACTGGTCTGCAACCTGGAAGTTGGGGACCCCTGACCTATAGGGGGTACCCATAAGACTGTCAGCTGATTTCTCAAAACAAATTTTGCAGGCTCGAAAAGATTGGCAAGAAATATTCAAAATCATGAAAAACAGGTGCCTGCAGCTAAGACTGCTCTACCCATCAAAGATATCATTTAGAATCAAAGGGCAGATAAAGAGCTTCCCGGACAAGAAAAAGTCTAAAGGAGTTTGTGATCATCAAATCATTATTATATGAAATGTTAAAGGCACTTATATAAGGAAAAGGAGAAGATCAAAACTATGAAAAATAAAAATACAATAAATACATATCTATCAACAAATGAATCTAAAAAAAGCTAAGCAAACAAGAAGAACAGAGACAGAATCATGCATACAGAGAGAGTTTTGATGGTTGCCAGGTGGGAGAGAGGGAGTGGGTGAATGGGTGAAGACTGAGGGGATTACAAAGTACAAATAGGTAGTGACAGAATAGCCATGGGGTTGTAAAGTACAGTATAGGAAATGCAGTAGCCAAAGGACTTATACACATGACCCATGGACATGAGCAATGGTGTGGGGATTGCTTGAGGGGGTAGTAGGCACTGGATAGAGGGGAAAAAAGGGGAAAAAAATTGGACAATGGTTATAGCATAATCAGTTCAATATAATAAAAATTAAAATGCTAGGAGAAAAAGTATATTAAAGTATATTTGAAAAATGTATAAAAATATAAATAAGTATATTTCTGTACATAAATTATACTATTTGATTGACAAATGTCAATATCCAAACTATCAAGTATACACAA
>VMDR010036312.1:0-10526 GCA_007922815.1 Macrotus californicus | reverse complement strand
AAAAAAAAAAAAAAAAAAAATTAACACAGTTTCCCCACACAGAAAATCCTACAGGCTGTACAGTGTTAACTGACTGTCCAGTCCTAACTTTTCAGGAGAAAGCTACTTCCCAGACTGCTTTTCCACGCTTATTTCCAACGCGCTTCCGAAGGCTGCAGCTCTGCATCGGGCCAGCGCTGGTCACTGTGATGCTTTTAGGCAGCGGTAAATCTTTTCCACTCAATGCAAGGGCTAGACAATCAATGCCCTGGCTTGGAAAAAAAAATTGTTTTAAAGAAACTATATGGAATATATAATCTATTAAAACACTTCGTAGAGGAACTTATCTTAAAAAAATAATTCCTCAAAAAGTCAACCTATACTTTTTGATATGGTCCTAGAATAGGACAACGTGCTGGATGTTTCTTTGTTTATTTTCCTTAGATGACAAAATTATACAATTTAGCTGACAAGTTTTTCCGGAGCATCCTCTTTCCTTTTCCGGACAACTAAACCTCTGTAGCCACATTTTCAGTAAAGACAAGTTTAAAACGCTAAAGACAAAGAAGTAACCTTGTCTTCATAGTGAATTTTGCTTCTCCTTGCAGGATCTGTACTTGCTTTTTATAGCCTGTCATTTCATCTGGGTATTATTTCCCGGTCACTTTGCCAGGTGGGAAGAGGCAGTGAATGCAGTGATGTCTGTCAGACCTTTAATGATGCTTCAGGGATTTGATAAAGATACAAAGCAGTGTCTGAAGAAGGGAGCTTCTTCCCTAATTACACCTGAAAAATAAGCCTCATTTTTTCTGAAATCTTTGTCCCTGAAGCTGGTGCGTACGAAACCATCTTGAATCACAAGCAGAAATCAAGTTTTCCTGTGTTTCTATAACACACGGCTCTACCTCATCCTGAACATAATGTCTGGAAGAGATATTTATTCTTCATTACCATCTGGAGGGAAAGCAGAAGGAGCGAGTATTTCATCACTGACTCCTTACCCTCAACTCACCTTTAACTCTTAAGCGATTTTACATGCACAACTGAGAAACAACTTCTCTGATCTTTCACATTTTTTTCTGCCATGGCAAAATTTATCAATGGTAGATAATGATAGAAGACAGAGAAAAAAAGTTAATTATAAACATTTTTTTTTAAAGCTATAAACCCCTCCTTCTATTCTGACGCTTAGAATATTCTGACTAGTCATGGTTCCATCCTTGTCAACTTTCCATTATAAAGCATTGCAATGACCCAGTACAAAAAGCATCATTCTGTTCTGTATTGGTTTAAAAGCATGGGCTCTTCCCCTGCAGGTTATTAGGCTGGGCTGCTGCAATCCGACAGGCCAATGACCCATGCCAAAAACAACAACAACAACGATGTACCTTACTAATGGATCTTGTACTTCTTAATGACCACCAAGGAAGCTACTTAAACATTTGATCACAGAAGACAAGACTGATCTGGGAAAATCCTTTCATGCAGAATTGTACAGTGACTTGAATAAAATAAGGCTGCCCCTCAGAAGTGCCCAGTAACCAAAACTACAGCCTGGGCAGGACACTGAGCATCTGGTGCTGGGGAGACGTGAGCACTGCAAATCTCTAAAGACTTGGTGCAGTATCAGGAAGAACCATTTCAAATGCACATGTGGGGAGAAGTGGTTAAGGGGACAGGAAGAAGAGATGGAGAAAGCTCACAGGCCGATGGGGATTACTGGGAGGCAGAGGCTAACTGAAAGGTGGAGAGAGAGGTATCTGGAAGACTACATGGGGAAAAGAAAGACAAAATCATACTCACTGCTATGTGGAAGTCACACTGAACATAAAAAATAATGATGATCTGGATTTTAATTTCAAAAAAGTGTTAGAAACAAATTAAATTTAACTTAAATTCAAGCGTGACTCAAAGACACTCAAGTTTTGGGTCCCGCACCCCAGATTTACCAGTCTGGCCAAAAGGAGTTGCAGTCAGAGTATTGAAATACACGAGCAGTTTTCAAGAGCTTTTTACTCATCTCTTCATTGCCACCCCAGGCATCCCAGTCACATGACATGCTTAAACAAAACCAGGCAATTGAAACACCAGAAGAGAAAACAGCTACATTGCTCTAGAGAACAATTTTTAGGACCTTGAGCCCACCCCTGTCTTTTACTCATCATCTCTCTCTCTACTTACAAAGTTTAGGAGCAGTTTGGAGATTAGTTTCTGTTGTTTGTGGCTGAGTTGCTGACTTGGGTGCTCTCACCTCAGGGTTCCGACTGGGTGAAGGGAAGGACGGTGCAGTGGGTGGCAGGAAAGAAAAAGCAAAAACACGATTCTTCGGGGTTGGTACTGCTGAAGGTTCAGAGGATACAACAGTATTGTCATCAACTTGTACTGTAACTTGAACCTCAGTTCCAGACTGAGCCCTAGAGACAGGTGAAGTATATGCCTCAGATGATACCCACACAGCTGAGGCAGCAGTTGGATCCAGAGAAATAATAGGGTCCTGGCCTAACCCCCCAGGGTCAAGGTGAGTAGGAGAGTCATACTCAAATATCTTGTCCACAAATACCCACTTGAGGCCGGCAATGCAGAGGCAGAGGCTGACTAGGCAAGCCAGAATGGGGACAATGCAGATTTTCTCTGAGTTGAGGCAACCTCTCAGGCGCTCGGCTTCCAGGCAGACGCAGCAGGGAACTGCCAGGCCCACGAGTCCGGGGGTTCTCCCATCTTCAGTCTGGGTCTCTGGCATGTCTTCTGCTGCTGGAAGCCCATCAAGAGACGGGTCTGCACTCAGCTGAGTGGAGGGGCTGGAGGACCTCTCAGCAGCTCCCTCAGACATGTCTGGGGAATAGATCTCCATCGGCTCACCTCCAGAAGGCCTGGCCTCTCTCACGGTCCATTACCATGCAGAGCCCCCCCCAGCCAAATGAGACAGCATCTTACAGGGGGAAATCGATAAGTCGTCCAAGTCCAAGGCCATTATCAAAAGCAAGAGGAGTTCAGAAGGAAGGAAGAAAAAGAAAAAGCCTCTAGCAACTACCAAATAAAAGTATATTGTAATTCTTTACCGCTGTTTTGGGGCCACTTTTGCAGTTCTTTTAAATGCTTCTCCAAACCATCCAGGCTGGTCCAGAGGACAGGGGCCAAAACAGAAACCGAGCTGACGGTGGGTCGATTAAGTAAACCAGTAGCCCAAACTGAAAGGCATGTTTCTCACCTCGAGCATCTGAAGCTGCTGTCTGCTTAGATGGAGAAAACAACTGTCATGCAGGAGAAGTAAGAGCAAAAGCAGGACCAGCGCTGGCGGCGGCGGAGGCAGCAGCGGCGGCGGCAGGAGGGGCAGCAGTGACAGTAGCAACAGCATCCTGTTGTGTTAACGCGACGGCAGAACGAGGCTGAATCATTACAGAGCAGCAGGTGCCTGCCCTCTGAGCATCACTGCACACAGCATCCTCGCAGAGGGACCCGAGGGGAAGAGTGCGCCAGGAGGGGCGGTGACTCCTCTCCCTGCCCAGCCTCCCCCCCCATCCCCACCCCCAACCACTCCTCTTTGTGCTCCTGAGCGCTCATTCACTTTCTTCCTCTGCGGCTCTCCCTTTCTTCACAATCTCTTGCTCTTTCCCCTCCTCTTTCAAAGACGTTCTCTCTCTCTTTCTCTCTCTCTCAGTCTCTTTTTCCTCCCTCCTATCCCAACCCCCACCCACTGTCCACACTCTGGAGCTG
This sequence comes from Macrotus californicus, assembly GCA_007922815.1. Classification (NCBI taxonomy): domain Eukaryota; kingdom Metazoa; phylum Chordata; class Mammalia; order Chiroptera; family Phyllostomidae; genus Macrotus; species Macrotus californicus. Next base: position 6,833 of record VMDR010036312.1, on the reverse strand, counting down.
CTGGCCGCTCTGAGTAAAATCAGTATACCCGGCAACACCGGACAGCCAGTGACTTCCTATTTCATCCAATTAGAAGGAATAAAGACCATCAAATCAAAGAGGAGCAGGCAGGCACCAGTTTAGCTGAGTCCCCATGGCCCCCACCCTTTTTCTTTCTTTTTTCTTTTGCTCTGCAAAAGCGGCTCCAGTCTTTTCACCCCCACCTTGTTTCCTTTCAGCCTTGCTGGCTCTTTCCTTCACCCACTGTTGGGGCAGAGAAAAGCCAGCGATCGATGCTAGCAATCTAACAAAGCTGGGATGGGGCGGGGATGTAGGTGGGACCTCAGGGGTTGGACCTCAGGCTTGGCAAAGTCTGATATCTGATTCCTCCCTAGAGAGGTCAGCGTAGCAACGGCAATGTCTCCTGCCTGCTGCTGAGAGCTAGCATTCCTGCCCCAGCCCGCTAATAAGTTTCGTTCACCAAGAGAACTGCTATTACCTGATTCTCAACCAACAGTTAGGACATTTTTCCTAACCATGGACAGCTCTGCCTTCAGCCCTTTGCAGACAGATTGTGTAAGACTCTGTAATGCCCAGTGCGAGGTGCTGAGTGTGTGCCGGAGCAGGGGGCTGCTGGGCAGGGGAGCGAGGGGTTCGGATAGCCTTGCTCCGGTCCCCTTTAAATTTCCATTTCCCTGTCCCACCCACAGCAGCCGTCGACTAATGTCACGCTAATACGAAACACTGGTAAGTAACAGAGCTGCCACTTCATTTTGAAATTAGCCTTCACTGTGACTCCACACTGCGGAGGTCTGTTTGACTTCCCTGGGCGCTGTAATGTGTAACACATGTCCCTACCACCGCACTGCAAGAATTAAGAAGAGTTTTCTGTAAGAGCATGGCTTTTAGGGTTCGATTTCAGTAGTTTTACCTTACAGATGTTTCGGGGCTGATTTCCCCTCCTCTTTCTAAAACAGCAGTTGTTAAAGACTGAGAGAAATTCACTGTCCTTGACAGAGAGAAAGGCTCCACTGAACTTTCTGTTTGCTGTGTGTCGGGGCGTGCTGCGTGCACCTGCACCTTTCATCTGCATTTCACTGTGACTGCACACCTGGACAGTTTCCAAGGAAGCATTCTGCTCACCTGTCAAGAGGAGTCTTAAAAACTCTCTCTAAATCTGTATTACATAACCATCCCAGGAGTCCCCAAAACAATAAAATTTAGAACCCAAGTCCTGAGAAAATCTGCTTTAAGCACACTGTGTTTCATAGTGCAATCTTCACTGCTTTGAATTATTTTTAAGCTTTAAGTGGACATGGGATTCGAGTATTATAATTTCTTTTGAAAAGAAATTAGTCCGTAATTATAAATAATTAAAAGGATATTATTTTAAAGTGTGCTTGTAGTACTATAGCTAACAACGACAAAAGCCTCAATCGATCTGAAAAAGTGTTATAATGACTATGACAGGCTTATGAGCAAAATTAATTATCCTAAAGTTCACCTCTACATGACCTGCACTTATATCCCAGCAACTAATATTTTAAAATAATTTCTGTGCCCAATTTTTAGCTTTAACTAATTAACTAATGAACTAATTAATTGAACTATTTGATTTTAAAGTAGTGAGAATTTTCTTAAAGATTCTAGCAATGGACATAAAATTTCATGTGACAGAAAATCTATATTGAAGCATTTACAGTATTCAAACTGAGCGGTATTAAGATTTTAATTATCAATATTTATGTAAATATTCAAAAATGATATAAGCAAGTAAATGCTGATGTTAAATTAGAGTAATTTATAATTCCTTTGAGATCGCCCAGTTGAAATGCACGGCCCTTCACTTCTCCAATATTACACTCAAATATAATACATTAGCATTTCATCCACAGCCAAAGCCATCTAAATCTCAAAGACCAAAATGGGGTTCAGGTAGCCCAAGTCAGGCAGGGAAGAGTGATACCAAGGGCAATAACCAGCAGTTAAGAAAAGTGGTCCTTAACTTGCACCAGTAACGACTATTCACCTCACCTTAATCATTAAGAATAAACATATGCAGCAAAGAAATTACTAGGCACTAGCTGTCCTATCGAAGACACCCAACACTTATAAAGGAAAACAGCATGTTATATAAAGGCTAAGGACAAAACTGAGACAGACCTGTGGGCTGACACAGCTATTCTTTCTCCTGACTACACAAATCAGACTGTGGCATGTGTGTTGGTCCTCCCTGGAGACGGACTAGAACTTGCACCTTGAACCTAAGGTCAGCTTGCAGACAGCCGGCATCCTATAAAGCTGCTTGCTCAAACTGGAAGGTGAATGTAACTGAGGAAAGGGAGTAGGACGGGAGGTAAAGAATGGATTCTCCAGGAGTTCTGTTCTGGAGACAAGGAGACAGAAGTTGCCTTGAACCCTTTCTCAAATCCTTTGTATTAATAATGAAGAGAGGAAGGGGAGTGTATATGGGATTAGGAATCAGAACTTCCTTCAGGTAAAACATGCCCATTTGTAGGAAGAACTGCAAAGGTATATCATTTTAATTCTTTAGGCTTCACCCCATTAAAGCCCAGGATCACCCATATTTCACTGTCTCCTTAAAGAAATGAACAAAAGACAAATTTTTACTACCTTTTAAAACCACATTACCACTTTCTTCATGACAACAAAAGGTACATTTATTTAGCTCCACCTTTGTGCCAGGAACTCTGCTAGGTTCTTAACATACATTATTTTTTATATATCTATACAATTCTGAATACTACGTATTACCTTGAAAATAAAGAAAAGATTCAGGCAGCTTAGGTGAGTTGGCCATGGGCACACAGCTATTAAAGCTGTGGACCAAGATCTCAGCAAAGGTCTGACTCATGCAATTGCTGCTGAAAAATACTGCTGCTCTTTTTTAATCAAAAGAATGCATCTGATTATGTATTGCTTACCTATCACTTCCATGGGAAAATAAGCAAACCAGAAAATAGAACAGTGAAACAGTTACCTTCATTTACTTAGTAAACAAACGTATAGGCACCTAGTTCCCAAAATAAGTGCCTTCTAACATTTTAATGACTGGTTTTCAGACATTGTAAGGATTAAACACAGGCCATTTAAATAATAACTATTTATAGTTTAAATGGAATGAACTCTTCCATAGTCTCAGTTCAAGAATTTTCTTTTGAAAGCTGTTTTAGTTGTGTGTTGCAATGAAACAAACTGCCCTGAAAGAACTAAAAATAACCATTGCATATTATCTCACTAGTCTGCAGGTTTACTGGGTTCGGCTGAGCGGTTCTTCTGCTCCATTTGCTGGCAGCTGGGGCTGCAAGAACTGAAGATGCAGTTGGGCTGAAACACTGAAGATGGCTCACCCATATGACTGGCAATTGATGCCAGACATCAGCTGGGAGCCCAGCTAGGATTGGCGGATGGTGCACCAACATGTGGCCTCTCTAAGTGGCTTGGGTTTCTCACAGCATCACCGCTGGGTTCTGAGAGGGAGGAAATGCCAGCTGCCAGGCCTCCTAAAGTCTGGAGCCGGAAGCAGCAAAACTTACTTCCACTGCATCCTACTGGTTATGCAGTCACGACGCCATCTGAGATGCACGAGACAAACAAATCTTGATGGACATAGAGACAAAGAATTTGCAGCCACAATTAATCCACCACAGAAAGCAAGGAAGTAAATATTAGTAAGAGAATCCAGGTCAAGTGGAGACACGGTAATATAGACAGGAATTTGACTTCTCAAAATATGCTATTTCTGATCCATTTTCATAATTTTCCAGCTTCCTTCTAGGCCAACTTCAATGAAGAAAACATTTTATTATATCACCAGGTAAAAATACTCAAATTCCTCTGCTACCTCAACTCAAGCTAGGCTCTTTGGGTCTGCATTAATTTCATGTATTCTAATTTCAGAAATATTTAGCACAATTTCAGCAGATGAAAGAGGATAATAAGTGCCATTTTGCTTTGACTATGTCACCCAAATTTATTTTCTCTTTCCTATTTTTCCCCTGTATTTTGGCTATTTCACTCCAGAAATTTTTATCTTTCAAGAAATTTATCCTTGCTCCTAAATTTTATGGCTGAAAAAGTAGCATTTCCTGCATGGTATCTAATATCACGATGGCAGCAGTAGTTTAATTTTGAGATGACAGTCTTTGGAGCCGACTATGTATAATTTATAATGATTTATTTATTTGCTAATGAATTTTGAAATCATGATTTCACAAGAAACCTTCAGGGCCTAAAGGTGCCCTTAAAAAGTTGCTGCTTCCTATGAGAGAAGACAAACTACCCAAATGGATCTGTTAGCCTCTTCCCACCCATCTGAAAATGAATGCGCAGCTCAAGTCTCAGCTCCCCAGGTGGAGCCCTTCCTGCTTCCAGGTCACAGCACAGCACACCTTAACTGTACCATGATCAGGGCACATCTTCACAGCTGGTCTTATTATTCAATTATGCCTTGTGTATCAGACTGAAGAATGCCATTCTCCCAAGGTCAGGTCCACAAATATCTAGTTGTCCCAAACCTAGAGCTATGCTCCTCTTCAATCCCTGTTTTGTTTGGTTTTATTTTTCACTGAGATTGATTTACACAGATTATGCCAGTTCTCATAAACTGGCAGGCTTCTTTTCATACCATCTATCTATTCAAAATACCTTCTATGAGCTCCTTCATTTTTTCAGATCTTTAAGTGTCCAGTTCAGATACATCCTTATCAGGTTTTTCTGATTTTTCCCAAATATGCCTTTCATGAATGTATCTTGTTCTAGTGAAACTCTGATTACTCCCTCTATGCTTCTTAACTCTTAGGTGATACAGATCCTTTCAGTGGATGGAAAACTGGAAATAAACCAAAATTTAACTGTTTTTCCTGTAATTTTTCTCTCATCAGCCAAACAGAAAAGTTCTCTGAGGACAACCAAATCCACATAGTCTTTGATGCCCTTCTACATTATTTATGATGCTAAATGCCTGAGATGAAACTCATTTCACCTCACTGGGCAGGTGTTTTCTCCCCACTTGGAGGGTTAGTCAAGACTCCGACTATACTTTATTCTTAGCTGGTGAAAATTTATCCAGAGAAGACAATTTGGCTTAATTTTAAGAATTATTTTGTGAGATGCTGCATTAAATGTTTGATATTGATGGCAGATCTGTGTCCTCATTTTGTCCTAAGATGATCAATTTACATCTGGCACATTTTGTCCTTTCTGAGTTCAGATCCCTTGGAGCTCAAGATACAGTAAATGATCTCAAAGATAAGAGTGAGAATTTTATATAGAAAGATATTTTTATCAAATGTGGTAGTTATAATGAGTCTACTATAGGGAACCTATTCATGTGTGATATGATCTAGTAGCTCAGCTCTGGTTCTGAATGCAGACAGACGCATGTGGCGTGCAGAGAACATCCGTGAATAGGTCTCCCGTGGGGAATCAGGCCTTCATTGTACCTAGGCTGCTTTGAGACTTGCTTTTGCTAAAAACTCCCTTGAATTGAGGAAACAAATGTTTACTGCATATCTTTAAAGTAACTTCCTAAAATCTATGCTAAACCTCTCAAGTTTGGGTGTAACCAGTTCAACCTCTTTTCCCTTTACATTTGCAAATGACCTTTATCTTAAAGGGATTAGCAACATTCTTTCTTTAGTTATGGTAACCACCTAAAGTGAACCTGTGCATAGTTAATGAGAACTGTCCTGGATGTAATGTACCTAGAGCGTCAATAAAAGCCTGTCCAGGCGAGGGGTCCGGGCCCTCTGTCTCTCTGAGAGAGAGTGGCCATGCAGGCTGGCCCTCTCTCACTCTCTGGGCCGCTCTGGGCCTCTCTCACACTCTCACCCTCTCTCTCTCTCTCTGAGAGAGCGGCCACCCAAGCCCTAGCACTCTCTCACTTAGAGAGTGGCTCAACATCCCTTTTTCTCCACTGGATTCCTTTAGTCCGTGTGAATTTGTTCATCACTTGTCTGGGGATAGAGGACAAGCATTCCACAACAACACGCGGTCCTGCCAGACGGGACCACAACAGTCTACTTTGAGGGAACCTAAGCATTTCTCACTCCCGTAAGTAGAGATAAAAATTGGTTATATGCAGCCACTGTTTATTTTATTTTTAATTTTACAAGTCACTTTCCTTTTACAATGACACTGGACATGTTTTAGAACTAGATGGAGATGGTGATGGCATGACATTTTGACGCGTGCCAATAAATTATTCACATTAAAATGGTTAATTTGATGTGAAGTGAATTCCAACTCCATAAAAAATTATACTGGACATGCATAATAACTTCAGCTTCTCCAACATTTAATTTTAAAAGGAGAACATGTTCTATATGACTAGTTTTACTAGTGGACTGCCCTAAAATAATGAGACTTTTTTAATGTGTAGGTTGCCCTTTCTTCTACAAAATCTCAGCAGGTCGTGTGGCATGAAATCTCTGACAATTCTTAATTAATTATGAACTCTGAAGTGGTTGATGTTGATGATGCAATACTGCATCCCCAAAAGCTTTAAAGCACAAATAAAGATATAACAAATTCATATGTCCTTGAGGGTTTACATTCAAAAGAAGTTTTATAAAAAAATGAGAAAGGTTTATAAAGATCTCATTTTATACAAGTATTATTTCTCATTGTTGAACTCCACCCATTGTCTATTTAGAATATACTAGAAATATGAGCAAAGGATGAAGGAAAGTGGCAGCATTTCTGAATTATCAGTATTTTCTACACAGTACGTTCTGCTATGAAATATGTGATAAACTTACCACCAGAATGCAAGTTCCAGAAGGGCAAGAAGTTGTGTCTGCTTTCATCATTGTACCTCTATGACCTAGACC
>VMDR010036311.1:0-10526 GCA_007922815.1 Macrotus californicus | reverse complement strand
TATATGACCCATGGACATGAACTAAAGAGGGGGAATGTGGGTGGGAGGGGGTGTGCAGGACAGAGGAAAATAAAGGGGGGAAAATGGGACAACTGTAACAGCATAATCAATAAAATATATTAAAAAATAAAAATTAAAAATAAAAACATAAAAAAATAAAAAATATCTGATGATGGGTTTAATGACAAGAACTATCTGGTTTGCCCAATCTTGTTTTTTGCAGTATGTAAGGGATAAATCTTTTCAAGCTAATAATAGAAGGAGGGGAGGAAAGAGTGTAGGGAAAGATCTTTCTGATTCAGAAAAGTGTTAGATTTAATATCTTGTTAGATTTTTGATTTAAAAGCTGATTAAAACAAAAACTAGAGTTTCAAAAATTTAAGGCATTTAGCCTCATGCTAAAATGAAAGCAAAGAGAAAACCCTGCCCGATAGTGAAAAGCAAACATCTGGAGGCTACAAAGTGAAAACTGAGCAGAGAACAACTGGCTTTTGTATATTTTCAAGCCTACTGGGAAGTAAAAAGGGGTAGGAATGAGAAATACAGAAACAGGGGGAAATGCCAAGTCAGAGAGTGAGAGGCTGGACTGCATGGAGCTGGGGACCCTCCCAGAGTGGTGAGATGTTGGTTGCTGTTCCAAGATGACGTTGGCAAGGACACCCAGGGACCCTATTTCTTCATCTTAGTCATGCATGTAAAATGAGAAGGAATCCACAATCCACGTTGAATGTGAACTTCTGAAAAGTGAGAAACAATGAAGAAATAATGATCAGGATGAACGCCAACCTGGAATGGAGCAAGTAAAGCTGAAGGAAGTCAGTCAGCATGGCTTGAAGTTAAGAGAATTTACAATCCCTTAACGCCACTCTCCAGATTTCCCATTTTCCGGATTGCCTGCACATTAGCAAGCAGGCATCAGCTGTACCAGGCAGCCATGATTGTCCTAGGATAGGGTCATCACAGGAAAGTGAACCGAAAAAAGAAAACCGACTCTGCATGACTGAGAGCAAAGGAAAAACTTGTGGGGTCACGGCATCCGTGTCACCAGACACACACCATAAGGAAGGATTCCCAGGCCTGCAGGGAGTGGGAAAGGCAGCCAGAGAGGATGAGTGAAGGAGGAAGGCAGAGCCCAGCAAAATTCATGGAAATGCAGGTGAAAGTGGCATCAGAGACCACCCAGCCTCCCTTGGCTTTCACCCCACAGAATTCATCTTGGAGTCACACAGGCCACTGCACTGTGCACCTTCTACATCAAGGAATTCTTGCGCAGCTGTCCCTCCTACAGTTGTGGGATCTCAGAAAACCCTCAAGAATTAGAGCAACAGAAATGTCTCAAAAAGGGGGGAACAGCAGAGGAGTGGGGGGCTTGGCTGAAAACGTGCATGAGAAGTAGTCAGACAACCAGATACGAGTGATGAGGTGCAAGCTGTGGAGATCATCTGTGTAAGAGACTGAGGGCGGGGTTAGAAATCTAAAACTATGTTCAAAACATTAACTCCAGGAAAAGCAACATTGTGTAGAGGAATAAAATGTACTTTTAGTATATTACATGGCTCAGTGTAAATGATATTTATGTAGCCATAATAATGTAAGCAATAGAAGGCCATTCATTTAAAAAACTTACGTAGAGTTAATACCTGTGATTATGCTAAAGAAAATGCATCAAGAACTTGGTTCTATCTTCATGGGTTATCCAGAGTTTAAAACAGTAAGGGGAACTATATATACATATTTTTGGTCTTTTCAGACCACTTTTTAGACTTGTTGGGGAATGGCTGTTCCTGTATATAAAAATTTATAATATTTAAGGTGTATCTTACGGTATAATATTTAAGGTGTTCTCTTGAATAAACAAAGGGACCACTTAACCACTAAAAAAAGGGTAATGCAGCACTATTGGAAGGAAGGGGGACATGTATGTGAGGAAGTAGGTAGGACTAAATCCTCAACATCCGTAGCATTAGGAACAATGAACATTTAAAGGTGATTGGAATGAAGGAATAGCAGTATTTCAGTTGGTTATTTTAAAATATGAACATAAGTTCCATAAGAAACATTAAAAATGTTGGAAGTGGTTGCCTCTAGAAGGCTGAAATTGAGGCTAGGCAGATGTTGATAGATTTCTTTCGTTTTGGGAGGAGGGAGGTTAAATTTGACCTTTTAAGCCATAAATATGTTACTTAGGTTAAAACATTAATTTTAAAAAGAGTAAGTTATTTGTGTGTTAGCTAGGTGATTGAAATAGTCATTAGTCATCAGTTAAGTTCTAACTTTAAGAACCTATGATTCTCTGTCAGAATATGCACAAGGCTTCCAGCACAGTGTCTGGGACAGAGAAGGTGCTGAGCCACTGTCAGCTCCCAGAGCTACCACATTCAGACATATTGTGCCTCTACGGGGGGTGGCTGTGTCTGTTGAAGATGGGCTTTCACTTTTGACAGAGAAATCTGCTTTAGCCTTCCACTTTGTCTTTGTGTTTGTGTGTATGTGTTCCAACATTGTCTTTTTTCTTGTCAGCGTGTTTAAGTATATTTAAAATTTTAAATGATTAATTAAAAATATATGTATTTATTAATAACACAGTTATACTTAACTTTAGTGTAAGTACACTATTAATTTTTTAACAAAGGTATAATTAAATAGCAACCAATATGCCTATTATTTAGAAAGTTTATTTTCAATTCAGATGTCGATCAATAGTAATTCTTTCTAAAAATTATTGGCAGAAAATATAGAGTCTCTATCAACTTTGTATGGAAAACACATCTATTGTTATAATTGTTATGCTTTTACCAAAATGTAAGCTCCATAAAAAGTCACAATTTTTGCTTTTTTTGTCTAATGCTATAGCTCTGGTGCCTTGAATAGAACCTGGAATGTAATAGGTGCTAGAGCACTGTCAATCAAAAAAGACTTTTAAAATGTTTTGTTATTGAAGCATAACATACACATGGTAAAGTCCACAAAACATTCATGATTTAAAAAAATTTATAAAGAAAATTATTTTAATCCAACTTCTTAAGTTATTCTTAGAAACAGCGTTGACCTGAAATAACCTACTCAGCCATGACTAAAAGTTAAACTCTCAAAACACTTTTTTAACAAAAAAAATTTGTGGTAAAATGCACATACCATAAAATTTACCAACTTAACCATTTTTTAAATATATAGTTCAGTGCCATAAGTACATCCACATTGTGGATGGATGACAGTATTGGAACTCTTTCATCTTGTGAAACTGAAATTCTGTCCCCATAAACCTACAACTTCCCATTCTCCTGTCCCCCAAGACTTGAGCAACCGCCGTCCTACTTGCTGTCTCTATGAGTCTGGCAGCTCTTAGTACTTCGCATAAGTGGGATCCTATAATATTTGTCTTTTTGTGACTGGCTTATTTCACTGAGCACAATGTCCTCAAGTTTCTTCTATGTTGTAGCCTATGTCAGAATTTCCTTCCTTTTTAAGGCTGAAAAATATTCTGTTGTATGTAAGGAACATATTTTATTTGTCCATTTATTTCTCAATGGTCACTTGGGTGACTTCTACGTTTTAGCTCTTGTAAATAATGCTGTTACGAACATGAGTGCATCAACTCCGCTGGACTCCCTGCTTTCAACTCTTTCGGGTTTGCAACCGGAACTGGAATCACTGCATCCCATGGGAATTCTCAGTTTGCATTTTGAGGAGCCACCGTAACTGCCAGACTGTTTTCCACAGGGGCTGCGCCACTTCACACTCCCACCAACAGTGCACGGGTTTCCAACTTCTCCACATCTTCTCCAATACTTGTCATTTCCTTTATTCTTTTCTTTTATTCACATCTCACATCTTAATGGGTGTAAGATGGTATTTCATTGTTCTTTTGACCAAAACACTTTTGCTGTTTATTTTTTACATTTCCAGGATGGGCTTTATTTTATGTCTATAGATTACTTTAGATGGAATCTACATGTCTACATAAATAGTGTGTAGCAGGTGCTCAGCTTGAGCTGAGCTGGGAATTTTACTTGTCAGTGCCTTCCAGATGAACTAAGGGAATAAGCCTGCTGTATGGTGGCAAAGCCTCAGCTGAGCTTTAGGGCTCTTCTGGTCCAATGTTGCCTGTCACTCATTTCTACCCTCGGCCCAGTCAGTCCCTTGGACTCCCATCTGGAACCTAAGAAAAAGCTCACATAACGTATAAACTAAAAAAGCAATTCTGATGTCATCGATTTATGACATTGCTTTGTGTTGCCCCAGGAGTAAACACGTACACCCAGCGAGAAAAGCAGTCATCTTTCTCTGGGTGCATCTTCTCAAATGGGAGCAATTCTGATTGTGACACAGAGAGAAGGTGGTCAGAGCCTCAGTGGAGCCTGTCCATGTGCTTGCTGTCCTCACCGGAAAGCTGGCTGTGTTCTGAGGGACAGTGGGGCTTGGTGGGAACTGTGAGTTGTGTTGCAAGTGACAGCAGCGCCTGGGGGATGTCAAGAAACATCTGACCAGACTTGTTAGTAAGCTCAAGTGAGCTACCCTGGATTATCTCAAAAATATTTAAGGGAACTTTTTATGGAAAATTAATTTAGAGTTGAGAAGCAGAAGACTGGTTGGGTGATATACAGACTATTATTGTTAATGTGACTCCATCTGTACCAAAAGCTGGTAAAATAGCAGAAAACAAATAACAAAATAGCAAATAACAGAATAGCAAAAAATAGTATGGATTTATAACATGGAACCTAATTAAATATGGATGCAGTGAGTAGTAGGTGTGGGAGAGCAGAACTTCCAAGGGGTAGGGAAAAGTTGAGTATAACTTAATGGACCAGATGAAGTGGGAGTTCAGGTTTTATCAGGCCCAAAAGGTTAGCAAACATGCCAGCATCAAAGGTTAAAGCAACAAGGTTGCAAAAACTAAAGCTGATTAGGTTGAGATATCTCCAAAATCCTTGGGGAGAATCTGTGAGAAATTAAAATCCAGTTTCCTTGGCAAAGAAAATGGCCACAAGATTTCTCAGAGCAAGGGAGAGAGCTGACCTTTCTAAAGTAGGCAACTGGGTTAAAATTTATGCATTAAGCTCTCTATGTGCAGAAAATTATAACTTCCTTTATTTTTCATTACTGAACTCATCTTTCTCTGGAGTCTTCCAGCTAATGTAAACTTGCCAAATTGAAAGTAACCCAATCTCTGCTGGTTTAAGTCAAGTTCAATTCAAGGTTAAAGTCTCTATCAGGACAGCTCCTCTCTTTCCCCTCCCCTCTCTGCATTCCCATACTGGAAGGATGTGCTCCCACTGCCTCCTGGCAAGAAGCGCTGGAAGCACCAGAAGTGGGATGCTGTCTGCTAGGTCTTCAGAGGCTTCTAATGCACTGGGGCCTGATGAAGAGAAAATCGTGCCATTTGGTTCTGTTGGGCACTGGCATTGGCAACTGAAACACGCATAGCTGGCCTGAGTTGTGGATAAGATGCCATGATTGATCTCCAAAACTTGGCCACCTCTCCCAGTTGATTAGGCCCAATCTGGCTCTTTCATGTTCTGTATATTTGGCAAGGCCTTGTCAAGTCTACAATGTAGTCCCAAGTGTGAGCACACCATTCTAGGACCCCAGTGGTCTGTTTGTCCCTTGTTGAGATAATTCTCCCTGGGAAGCTAGCCAGCCTTTCCCTCAGTCATCTCTTGTGCACCAGCTACAGTACTTGTAGAAACCACTGAAGCCCTCACAACCCATATGATGTGCAGGGAGGCTTGGGAATGCCGTTTCAGGCTCATTTGTTTAGAAACCTCGTGCTGTCCTCACTGTTCTTCTGTGCTGTGCCATGTTGGATTCCATGGAAAGGAGAAAGCTAATCTGGATGTTCTCAGAATGCCCCTCATCTATCTGAGATTTCCATCAGAATTTCTACTGTCTCCCTCTCTCCCTAGGTTGACGTCTAGGCCTGTAAGGGATCCAGGCTGCATTTCATTCCAGTCTCACCTCCTTCATCTCTCTATCTCCTCCGGCCTGTCCTGTTCGCCTTCTCCCGGTCAAGAAGAGGCTCTTTCTTTTACCTTGGGTTGGAACTTCCCTTCCTCATTTCCTACTCCTTTTTCACCTGTGTCAACATCAAAACTGCTTTCTGAGTAGACCAGGACTGATATAATGGGCATATTTACTAAATGAGAGACATAAAGATGTGTAAGAAGGAATTTAAAAAAGAGCTGTTCTTTAAAAAGCTTGGCTTTTAAGAATGTTGTCTTCCCATGAGCCTGAATAGTCAACTTTGTGAATTGAAGTGGTACAATAATCTCCTTATTGCAGGGATACCTACCCCTCTTTCCCTGGGACAGCAGCCTCATGAACTATCTTCAATGGCAGATGAGTCACACAGAATTTTATTTACCAAAGGAAAAAAAAATACAATGATACACTTCTCAACCTCATGCCCATCTTCTCAACCACGGTCTTCTTCTCTGGTTCACTCTGAGATGGACAATAAATAGGCAACAGATTATACCCAAGGGTATGATCATGTATTCCTAGTGAATAATCACTTGGGTGCACATATACTTGTAAGCTCTCCATACTTGCTACTCCATGTTGTAACTTTGATATCAAATTGTACATATCACCAGGTTATTTCTAGAATAAAACATTTCCATGATGTTCAACTTTTGTTTTCTTCTTCAAGCTATGATGCAGATATGGCAGAATCTCAACTCTATACCAAGGCAAGGCTCTACTAGCCAAGGGTTCTTTCCATGTAATTATTTTTCCATCTGAAAAAAATTTAAGTAATATAAATTATCTCTAGACTTGAGCAAATAGTTTCAGTTTAATAGATGAGTTTTAACTCCAGAATACTCTTGCCCGAAATTCTTAACACACTGAGTTAGATGTTCTTTTTAAGTATGAGCCAACCAGAAGACAATGGGAATTCCAGAAATCTTCCCTTAAATAACAACAATTCCTCTGGAGTTTATGTTTCAATCCTGAGTATTTCTACATTGTCCACCAACACAGGCATAAAAAAAAATAGAATTTCATGGAGGTGAGAGATATAATTAATTGGGGATGGAAATCAGATTGTTATGTCCTAATGTGCCTCATATTAACTTAATTCAAATATATTCAATAAATACTTAAGTACCAGGCATTGGGCTAGAAAGATATGCAAAGATAAATTTATGATATTTTGAAATGATGAAGCATTAAAACGATCACTTACTAATGTTGTGTTAGCTTGTTACAATAAAATAAAGTATATTTACTCAATTGCCATTGATCAGATACGACTTCTTATGCCCTCAGGGATAAAGTCAAATAAAATATTATCTTGATTCATAATTCTATTATTGTGAGTCTTTTTTGAAATAAAGCATTCATGACTATTTTTACAAAGTCAAGAATAAATTATTTGTATTTGCCGGTTCACGTTTAGAGAGAAGGGCTGTGAAGAGATGGCGGCTCCTTGAAGAGGTTTCATTGTTATTTATTTCAGAAGACAACTCAAAACATTTTTAGTCTTGGTAAGTAGCATTTTTTTCTGCTTGTAAACATTTTTAAAGCTTTTAAAATTGTACAATAGAAACAGAGAGACAAACCATTCTGATCTTGGTGAGAAAAAAGACTTACAGCATATATTAATAATAATAACCATGCACATTTGTATAGATCTTTTTATTTCACAAGGTACATCTGCATGTATTTTATTTTATCTCATAATAAAGAATTCTAGAAATATCAAATACATTTAAAACGGGAAACAGACCATTGGTGTGGAGCCATAAAAGTCACAGATTCAGGGTAGGGAAAGGATTTCCTTTTGGTCTAAGGAATAAAGTCTCCCTTTGATTTTTTTCCATTCCATGCTGGCCTTTTGAGTGTATGTGCCTTGTTCTTATTTAGGTCATTGGAATATGTGCTCTTTGAACCCATTCAAAAGGGCAGTTATAAAAAAGGAGATTCAAGTCAATAAATCATAAATCTGTGAATATCCAAGCCAGGAATAATTTTCTTCCCACGGACCATAAGAATATTCAATACATCTCAACATTCCCACATGCACAGTAAGATGTTCCTCCTGATTCTTAGGAAGTCATAATAAACAGCATCAGTTCATTACACAATAACACTGAGTGGTGAAGAAACTTGGAAAAGTGTAAGCAGAAGAGAAAGGAAGGGGGAAAAGGAAAGAAGAAATAGAAGCATAGGCCAAAATACTTTGTATTGAAAAAAAGAGAGCAAAACAAATCATATGTGTGAGTTAGGGAGGGGCCAGCTCAGAGGTGGAGGTCCAAAGACACTTACCTTTTTTAGAAAGGATCTATTTCTTGAAAAGAAAATTTTATAATCCTATAGCTTGTACAACTTTTAAAGTAATATATTTAAATAGAAAAACTTAGAAATGAATATGCTAAACATTAATAGTAATTAATTCTGGGTTGAAATATGAGTGATATTATTATTTTTGTTTGTTTGTGTATGTACTTTTCAGGCCAGACCATACCAGACCAAATCAAAATCAGATCAAATGAAACTTTATAAACTTCCTTCTGGCTTCATTAGTGATAGCTGCCAACATTATCCTTTCCCTGGAGAACATGTTTTGTTTAGTATATGCACAACAGCACTCATTCATAACTAAGACCATTAGTCCACAAAATTTGTTGACTATCTACTATGTGAAACTCATGCTGAATCAAATAGGAGATTTGAGAAGCTCTTCAAAAAGCTGATTGAAATTTCTAATCTCTGAAATGAAGCTATGAAGCTTTCTTTCTTTTCCCCTTTGACCAGCAAGTGCTTCTATGCGTTTGGCTCATTTCTGTCTTTGGAGAGTAGAACACAGTATTAGCAAATGTAGGAAGACACATTTATGCGCCCTGGGAAGTTAGTGTTGATGCTGGCCACTTTCCAAGTAAACAATTAAACTGAACTTTATTGAGATGAAAGAGTTATTATAGGTAACTGCCAGAATTACTTGGTTCTGTCTGGGTTCTTATTTTAATTGATTTAAATACTGTATGCTATCAAATTCTTGTTTCCCAAGTTCAAAGAGAAGTGCATGATCCAGAGAGATGAATGTTAATGATAAGGAAAGGACAAACTCAATACCCCAAGACTATCCAAATAAAAAACACAATATATTTTTATCCTTGGCCTACTATTGAAGGAATTTAATCCCTAGTAATATAAAGCTTTTGGCTCAAGATTTTGAGACAGGCTGAGTAACCACTTACAAAAGATGGTTGTGAATGATTTATATTTGTAAAAATAATTTGCAACTCATTATTTATTCTTAAATAATAAACTCATATTTACTTAAGACCAAGTCACAAGGATAATACAGCCACAAGATTTACTTGCTTATTTAAATCAAGTTGAAAACCTTTAGTTTTTGGACTTTTTATGCATTTTGCAAGCTGGGAGAGCCTGTTATTTTAGTTTGGTACCAGTATCAAATAATATGTTTCAAGCCTCTGGTCACTATTGTGTGTTTTTGTAGAACAGAAGATTATTTTCAACTTTTAAAAAATCAAATGGATGCAGACCATTCTATTGCTCATTGACTATCAATACAGCATGGGCACATTCCTAGACGTGGAGTGTTTAAGCGTGAGGACTTTGGAGTTCATCTTACCTAATCTGACTTGGGCAAATCTTTTTCCTCTCTGAACCTCATTTCTTGTATCTGTAAAATGGGAATTAAAATGTCTACTTTATGATTATTGTAAGCATTAAATGAGATGTAGGAAAAGCACTAAGATAGTTTCATAAGGCACATTTAGTTTTTAGTAAAAAGCATACCGCTGTTTTGTTACTGACAATGGTAATTTATTAAACACCAACCGATCCCCCCACCAGTGGCCTTACTGAAAATTTACCCAAAGCCACTTCTAAGCTGTCATTCCCTCCCCCACTTCCATGTCTCCTTCATTTGCTCATTCAAATCACATCTGGTCAAATCTCTTAGTCTGGCTGTCATTTCTCACACCATCACTTTTTTCTTTAATACTCATTTTCAGATCTTCCCTTTTTATACAGCCCAGTCATTGTGAAAATATCTCAGAGAGACAGTCTAGTGGTAGTGATTAATCTTTTCTTTTATAGAGTATGTTTCTGGTGTTATATCTAAAAAATATTTGTCTGACTTCAAAGTTACAAAGAATTTTCTCCTATGATTTCTTCTGTAAGTTTCATAGTTTTAGTTTTTACACTTAGATATAATCCATTTTGAGTTAATTTTTGTATATGGTACAAAGTATGAAGCAAAGTTAATTTTTATACACATGGTAGTCAATTATTCCTGCACTATCTATTTAAAAGACTATCACTTATCTGCTGAATTATCTTTGCATTTTGCCAACACCAGTTGTTTATACTTGCGTGGATCTATTCTCAGATTATCTGTTCTGTTCCACTTGTCTGTCTCAACAGTACGATTGTATTTTGGTCATTGTAGCTTTATCATAAGTCTTGAAGTCAGGGAGTATAAATCCTTCAATTTTATTTCTCTTTTCAAAGTTGTTTTGGCTATTTTAGGTCCTTTGCATTTTCATATT
>VMDR010036310.1:0-10530 GCA_007922815.1 Macrotus californicus | reverse complement strand
CGAAGGCAGGCTGTTTTCTGTATGGTCATCTCTAAATTTTGCTTCTGTTCTATTTTCTTGTCATATTACCTCAGTGGGGATCTATTTCCATAATACGGGGACAGTGAGAATCTTTTGCTCACCCCTGAACCAGGATGGTCCATGAATTTCCATGTAGTCATGGATGCCATCACTTAAAATGTGTCCATCCTGGGATTTCATTCAGGCAGTGATGTCTGCAGTGGTGGCAACCCTCTGGGGACTAAATCAGGGGTTGATAGTTAGCAGTGCAGGAAAATGCCAACGTGCCTGTCATAGATCCAATCATAAAGAGTCAGATGGGTATACAAGTCTGGAACATAGGAAAGAATAGAGAGTACATCTATAGGTCTGGGGGCCATAGCCATCCAGTTGGTATTTAAAGCCATGAGGTGGATGAGGTCCCAGGAAAAGAAGTTCACCAGTAGAGTTCTCACTTGTTATTTCTAGGTGAACAGACGAATCTCATTTCTCTTCCTTCAAAGATGCTTTCCTTTTTTTTTTTTTTGCAACTTTATTTTATTTTTGCCCTTTTTTATTGTTTTTCAAGTATAATTGTCTCCATTTTACCCCCACCAACCTAAGTCTCCATCAGTAAATGAATGGATCAAAAAACTGTGGAACATTTATACGATGGAATACTACGCAACAGAAAGAAAGAAACTCCTACCCTTTGTGACAGCATGGATGGATATGGTGAGCATTATGCTGTGAAATAAGCCAGGCTGTAAAAGACAAATACCTAAAGATACTTTCCTTGACCTTGTACTACTGTCTCAGAGCACACTGGTAATGAGTATTTAAGTGTACTTTCTGCTGATAATTTGTCTCTGTCATATTTGATTATTAACCCAGCCAGAAGAACTTAGAAGGTGGAAGAAAAATTGTTTATTCTGCACCCACACATTGCCAAGTACATGACACAGAAAATGTGTACATGACGAGGAGCAGATTCAGGGCTTTAATGTGGTTTTCAAAGATCAGAGATTTAAAATAAAAATTAAAAAATGTATGTTATCTCTCTTCCCACTTTGCTGAGAGATTTTATCATGTGGTTTAATTCTTCATTTTGTTTAAGTGGTGAATCACATTTATTGATTTACGAATGTTGTAGCAACCTTGCATTTTGGGAATAAATACCACATGATCATAATGTATGACCTTTTTGGTACACTGCTGTATTTGGTTTGCTAATATTTTTGTTGAGGATTTTAGCATCTATGTTCATCAGGAATATTGGCTTATAATTTTCTTTATTTTTTTTTTGTAGAGTCTTTATTGGGTTTTGGAATTAGGATAATGCTGGCCTCATAAAATGAGCTTGGGAGTGTTCCCTCCTGTTGAATTTTATGAAATAGTTTGAAGAAAGGTGTCAGTTCTTGGAATGTTTGGTAAAATGCACCTGTGAAACCATCCAGACCAGGGCTTTTATTGTTGAGAGTTTTTGGATTGCTGCTTTAATTTCACTAGATATAATCTGTCCATTAAGATTCTCCTATTCTTCCTGATTTAGTTTTGGAAGAGTGTATGTTTCTCAGAATTTATCCATTTTGTGAGGTTATATAATTTGTTGGAATATAGTTGTTCAAAATATTTTCTTATAATCTTTTGTATTTCTTTGGTATCAGTTATTATTTCTCCTCTTTCTTTTCTGATTTTATTTATTTGGGTCCTCTCATTCTTTTTCTTTATGAGTCTGGTTAACAATTTGCCAATCTTGTTTATCTTTTCAAAGAACTAGCTCTTAGATTTATTGATCGTTTGTATTTTTTTTAGTCTCTATTTCATTTATTTCTGCTCTGAATTTTATTATTTCCTTCCTTCTACTCAATCTGGGCTTTGTTTGCTGTTCTTTTTCAAGTTTCTTTAAGTGTAAAGTTAGGTTGCTATTTGAGCTTTGTCTTATTTTTTGAGATAGACCTGTAATGCCTATCTCATATGAATTTCCCTCATAGGACTGCTGTCCCTGAGTCCCACAGATTTTTGGATTGTTATGTTTGCGTTTCCATGTGTTTCAAGGTATCTTTTGATTTATTCCTTGACCTCATTATTGACTCATTCATTGTTTAATAACCTGTTATTTAGCTTCCATGTCTTTGAGTATTTTTCAGCTTTATTTTTTTGATGGATTTTTAGTTTCATAGTATTGTGGTCAGTGAAGTTTCTTGATATAATTTTGATCTTCTTAAATTTATTGAGACTTGTGTCCTAATGTGTCATCTATCCTAGAAAATGTTCCATGTGTACTTGAAAAGTATGTATATTCTTTTGCTTTGGGATGAAATGCTCTGAAGATATCAATTACATTCATTTGATCTAGTGTGTCATTTAAGGCCACTGTCTCCCTCATGATTTTCTGTGTGGAAGACCCATGAATTGACCCAGCAATTCCACTTCTGTATACATATCCAAAGAAACACAAAACACTAATCTGAAAGAACATAAGCTCCCCTATGTTCATTGTAACTAATTTCTGGATATTAAATTTTTATCCTGCTATTTTACTGAATATATTTATCAGTTCTAGTGATTTATTGATGGAATCTTTAGGGTTCTCTATGTACAATATCATGTCATCTGCAAATAAAGACAATTTTACTTCTTCTTTTCCAATTTGTATGCCTTTTATTTCTTTTTCTTGTCTGATTGCTATGGCTAGGACTTCTAGTACTATGTTGAATATGAGAGGTAAAAGCAGATATCCCTGTCTTGTTCCTGATCTTAAGGGGAATACTTGTAGTTTTTGCCCATTGAGTATGATGCTGGCCAAGATATGGAAATAGCCCAAGTGTCCATCAGTAGATGAGTGAATAAAACAAAATACTACTCAGACATAAAAAAAGAAGAAAATTTACTCTTTGCAACAGCATAGATAGACTAGGAGGACATTATACTTACTGTTATAAGCCAGTCAGATAAAGGCAAATACTATATGCTTGCATTCATATGTAGAATCTAATGAACCAACTGTACTAACAAGCACAATAGAGACAGACTCATAGATAGAGAGCAGATTGACAGCTATAGGGGGTTATGGGGTGGAAGGATTGAGGAAGAAGGAAAAACAAGTCATGGACATGGACAACAGTATGGTGATTGAAGCTTAGGGAGGGGGTTACAAAGTTTATAAATGGTAATGGAAAAATACAATTTAAAAAAAGGTATGTTTATTCTGTTAGATATTAAACTCATGTTGCCTTCCATTAGGCAAAGTGAAACTTGGAGGTATACATACAATAATTTTATTTCTAAAACAGGTATTCAATTTACTTTTAAAAATATAAACTATGCAATGCCATATTGATACCTTGCTGCTTACTAGAAACAATATTCTGACTCTCATAAATTCTCCTGCCTAGTTCATCCTTTCTTATGGAGCAATTATCTTACAGTTTCTGAATGTGCTCCACTCACTAGGTTTCCACCTAGCCACACTTCCCTGACTTTCCTCTTACTTTGATGGCTGCTCTTTCTCAGGTTCCTTTTATTCTCTCCTAGATGTGCTCTTTTAAAGTTCTACCTTTGATCCTAGTATTTACTCTTACTCTTTAGCAATCTTGTTCTACATATATTGTTCTAATCATTACCTCTACATGAATGGTTACCATATCTAGCTAGGATATCTCAAGTTCTAGTACATGTTGTTTGTTAAAATCTCAACCTATGTTGAAAGTACTTTGAATAAATTAATTTCTGTCCTAAAGTGTCTCGTCTTTCATTGTAGTTCTAATTTCTTCTAAGAAAACCACTATTCTCCCAGCTGCAAGGCTATAATCCTCATATTCATCTTCTTTTGCCTCCATCATTACCATCATGTCATTTGTTTTCAATTTCTAGTCAGTTTGTATAGCCCATTTATAATTTGTTCCATCTACAATTTTATTCCTATGTCCCTTATTCAAAATCTGAATTCTTATATAATATTAAATAATCTCTTCACTGGTTCTACCTATCCCTTTACTCACTGAGTTGACATATAGTTTCCAGATTATTTCAGCAGAAGCACAAGTTGTCATAGTGACTTGCTATTCTCTACTAAATCCAAATCTGAATTCCTTTTACTTGGCAGTAAAGGGCCACAACCTGTGTTCCAACAGAGTGTCCAACCTCTCCCTTTTCCTCAGCTTATGCCCTGCCACCTCTCACATGGAGCAGAATCTCCTGGGAGGCACTTGGAAACGTGTGGAGGCATTTTTGGTTACCACAAAGACTGGGCTTGAGGACGTGGTGGTTGTGTACATAGTGCCCTGAACTCTGGATTTTCTGGCATATAGAGCTCCTCCGCTCTGACTTTACTACACAACAAAGAATTGTTTTACCCAAAGTACCAGGAGCTCTTCTGTTAAAAAACAACATGGCTTAGGCAGATTCAATGACTCACTTTTTTTCCATTTCTTTTATATACTTTCCCATATCTTCCACCTACAATGCCCTTTTCATATTTTCCTAAATGCTCAAATCTTGCTAATCCTTTAGGGCCCATAGAAAATGTTACTTTTCTGAGATTCCTCCCTGAATCCTCTGACACAAATTTCTTTCTAACTTCCATGACATTTCAACCTATCAATCTAACACCACTTTATTTCTACCCGAGTGATACATTTTCCCTTCTCGTTGGAAGCTTAATGCATGTAAGCAAAGCTCCATCTTTGTTTTCTTCTGTAACTAGGTCATTGCCAAGGCTGCCCCAGACCCTTTATGCTAACATGCTTAATATTATGATACACGCGGTGAACATAAATGAAGGCTCAGACATAAACTCTCTGATTTATGCTTGATTTTGATAGTCTTGCTTCCGTCTACAGGTGAAAGCATATTTAATTGTCTGCTTACTTTTAACTCATTATCTAATTTTTGACCCTTATATCCCTGCTAATATTTAATGGTTATGACTTCTTCTCCACAACTTCTCTTCCTTCTTTCAGGACATACCACATCAGATTTTCTTAGACAAACCCCCTCCTAGTTAAACCCCCACCTTATTCCTCAGAAGTGCTCCAGTGGATACCCCATGAATCTTTTCCCTACCCTTGGCTCACCCTGGCTTCATGGATGCTCCAGTAGGTGCTCAGCAACTATTTGATGAATGAAATGATCCTTGAAGTGAGTGGAAGGGAGTGACTGATTATGTAACTGGGAAGGAATATAGAAGAATGATAATAGAATAACACAGAGCTTAATTTGTAGGCTTAGAAGCAACTGTGTTCATAGCTACACTCAAGCACTAACTGTCTCTCCTCACAAATATCATGGCACCACAGGAAAGAGACTGATCCTAGGCTCCTAGTTTTAAATTACCCCACACAGTCTTGAGAATCAACCAATCAATCATAATTAACTTTTTAGAAAAGGACCATATGACTCAGTTTCTAAAACCCTTTTTGTTTTTGGGTTTTGTTTTTTTTTTTTTGGCATACTCTGAAGAGAAAAGAAATAAATTAGGTATATTTGTAAAATGCCTGTCACAATTCTCATAAGTACACCAGGAGATTCTTAAAGAATATGATTATTTCAAAATTGATTATTTGAGCCCTATATTGTTTAGTTGCAAACAAAACATCTATCATTATGGCCCACAGAAGATGAAAGAAAACAAATTTGCTTCCCTAGAGCATGATACTTAGAAAATTAAATGCTTTCAATTCATAGATATGACAGCTGCTCGATCACAAAAACAAACAAAAACCTCATACAAATCAGAACATGTTTTTCCATTTGAAAGAGATAGTGCAATGCCCTTACTGAAGCTTGTACTAAATACAGTAACACATCATAACTTAATCAGAAGAAGCTGCTGTTATAACAAAACAATCATGTCCATGCAGCGAGAGATAATGCCAGTCACTTCGCGTGACTAGTACTTCAAGGCGACAAAGTGTCACATTGAGACTTTTTATCGCTTGGTTAGAAATTGGGAGTTTCTACATCTCCCAAAGAACAAAGGAGAAAGAATAGTACTGGCTTTCAGCATCTACCTGCCAATGTCTGTAATGCAAAATAAGTTCATGCTGATATAGTCATTCACTCCATAAATACAGGGTGGGGCAGAAATAGATTTCTAGTTGTTTATATGGAAAATAATACAATAATTAATAAATTATAATATAGAAATAAACCCTGTGTTTCATGTATAGCTGTAAACCTATTTTGTCCCACTCCATATGTGCTGAGTACCTACTGTGTGTTGGGCATTACTTAGAATACATCAGTGAACCAAACAAAATTCCCTGCCCTCAAGGAGGTTATCTTGTTCTATGTTTAAATATGAATGCAAGTGCACACTGTCCCCCAGATACTCTGTTGGGTTTTTCTAATACTTCACAAGCTTCTATGTCTGGGGGAACCTTGACTTTCCTCCCTACTTCTCAACACACTCAATATATAGAAAGTAATAATAAATTTCTAAGAAGCAATTTATAAAGATATATTCTCAAGCACATCACTGAAAATAAACTTGATTCCTCTGAAAGATGTTTCAGCTCTGTCTGGTCATTGAACACCATTTGAAAACAGAGATAAACAGAAGAAGATATAACAAAAACTGTATTAGATAACAATTTAAGTGTGACAGTGATTAGAAAACTCAACCGGCTTTTGAAAAATTTAAGCACTTATAAGAGAGCCTGCCTAACTGAGTATAAGTGTAGCCACTAGAGGGAAAACATCCTAGATCTCACTATTATTTTTATAATTAAACACTTTTTATAGAAAGACCACATAAGACGATCTCATACCTCTATCACCCAATAATAAAATTCTTATTCTAACATCTCTGAGAAGGCTCAGCTTATTTCTCTTGCATTTAAACATGTTCAGTGATTAGGTAGTAGTTCACTCTGGCTTAAAACAACTCATTCTTTCCTGCCTAGCCCTTAACTGCAGGGCCTGAGTACAGCATGGTACTCTGGACATGGTCATCCTCATGCCAAGTGCATTGGGAATTTCCCCCATTTCACAAGCTAAGCTTCATAATCACTTTAGCTGTAAAGTGGTTCCCATGTCATGCTACTGACTTAGAGGTGAGTGCCTTGAATTAGTACTTTTAATTTATGGAAAATTTCAGGCCACAACTATTTAAAAAACATATTGTATTTTTTTGAGCCACAACTATTTTTGAAAGAAGGAGGTAGAGGGAAAAGAAAAGTGACTGAGATAGATCTGGGAGATTTTTAGTTTGCAAAGTAAAGAAAAAATAATATGAAAAGGTATCTACTTTTATTATTTCCTAAATCAAATGTTTTAGATGAATACCAAATAAGCAGGAAGTACATAGATTTCTAATAAAAATTGAATAAATTTTATTTTGTGAAAAAAGCTAACTACACCAATCTAAGTTCACAATAGACCATGAAATGCTTTCATGGACCAGTGCTTGGAAATTCCTCGAACTAGGTAAATGTCCTGCTAAACTCTGATGGCCCCAGTGCTTCGGATAAGCAATGCTTTTTATATCCACTTGTGCAATAGATTTTACTGAACCTAAGGCGCTGACTTTATATTTACCTTTATTAAATTTTAGCTTATGAGTTTTCAAACATTAATCCAAATTAGCAACATAGTTTAGAAACTTGAATTCTTCTAATTTTCATCCCATATGCAAATGTAAAATGTTTACTTTGAAATATTTTTCAAAGTCACCTGATAAAATGTAACAAAAGTTAATCCCTATAGACAGCTTTATCCATCCACCAGGTTGTGTTCAAACAGGTAGAGCACTCCAGCAAGGTTATCACCAAGGTCACATTTTTTTCCTTTGTGTAAAAGATAATCCATTATAGGATCTCAGAATTGAACTTCAAAAGGCTTGTGGGCCAATTTCTCCCCCAAGGCTTGTGCCCACCATACAATAGCTTAGTCTAATCATCATCCCCCTTGTGTTTAAATGTCTGTGGATTTGAAAAATTCAAAATCCTTTCTTCTCCACAAAGTCACTTCCTTCCAGGATACTTCTGTTAGAAAACCAATTCTATATTGAGATGAATTTGTGTCCTCCTAGCATCTGGTCACAGGTTATAGTTCTGTTCCTCAGGGTGCTTCAGAATGAAGGCTTTCACATCACCGCCCTTTAAAGATTTGATGACAGTGATCATGTTTCTACAAGTCCTACCTTTTTCCTGGCTAAAAAGTCCCAGTTGCTTTTATAAATTTTTTATGTGACAGTTTCAAGAAATGTCACTATTTCAGATATCCTCTGCCCCAATGCTCCAAGTGACAATTCTATTTTGCAGTGCAACATCTGTAACTGGAGAAACATTGTAGTTGCAGTCCATTAGGCACCGTAAGAACCAGAATGATCCAATTCACTGACACCCAGGTGAATTCAACCATATTGATCAAAGAGGAATTACATACCACCCTATCAGCTCCTCCTGACACTGCGTTTTGTCAACTTAATTCACTCCATAATCAATCTAGAAAGTTTTTAATTGGTTGGATTTTGTTTAAAAATTAATAAAGGACCTGTTTCTAGCAAAATTAAGAGTTCTAAAAGAAATAAAACAAAATGTAAAAGTGCTCTTACTTGTTCTTTGTCCTCAGTCTGATTTCTCAGAAGTAACCACTATTAAAAATTTCATCAGAGCTAGAAGATTTCATCCCTGTCCTGGTAGCCCTCAGGGGCTTCCTCACTATGAGTGAAAGCAGAAAGGCCACCAGGTAGCAGTGTGAAGTACCTGCCAGCAGTGAGCACTTTTTTGACCTTTGATCAAGCCCCAGGTTCAAGCCCTCTGATAGTCCTTGCTCAAGCCCAGGTTCATTGCCAGGCAACCACTGTATCTTTGAAGCTTGATCCTAAATTACTCTTCTTTGAAAAAATGATAAATTTTGAAACCCAAGATGGCAGAGAGGAAGTGGAAGCTATACTAACCTCTTCCCAAACTGTAGAGAAATCATCCTGAATAACCAACTGAACACTAGCAGGAGAGAAGCCTTATAAACACAGACAGACAGAAGAAACCACTTCACCACAATGTGACTAGCTGTGGAAGAGGCGTACAAGGACTGGCTGGGCAGCCAAAGTCCTGGAGGGATATTTCAGCAGCTGGTGGACTCCTCCTGAGAAGTGTGGGGTCTAAACCCCGAGCTGGGATCCCCAGTATATAACATCAAGCCAGAAAAAGAACCCAGATTAACATCCAACTGTGAAAAACAAGCAGTGTTTCTGTCTACCAGGGAGGGATGGCTGGAGACACAGAGCGCCTCTTAAAGCACCAATGCACAAAATTCCATTTGCAGTCACTTACCCTGGACTCCAGTGGAGGGAGGGACACTGGAGGAGAGCCTGGGATTCGTGGCTCTGGAGAGAGAACTGAAGGAAGAGCTCCTGTGCTGAGTTATTCCCCACATGCAGGAGCTATCTTTCTCAGGCAGAGCACACCCCTGCAAGTGGCATCAGCCTAAGGGGAAGCAATAGCCCCTCCCACAGGAATTAATCTGCCCCACCTTGTGGAGCTTAAGCCAGGCTGCTGAGTACAGCTTGAGGCTATATAACTTATTAACAACTAAGGCAGATCTCTGGGAGCTCAGAGACTATAGCTAACCCTCCCCCGGGCCCAGTGCTGGTAAAAGTTGGCCTTCATGTGCAGCCTGGATTTTTCTGCATATTAGCAGACCCAGCAGAAGCAGCTGATGCTCTAGGTTGCTGATAGCTCTAAACAGGTTGCCCAGGGCCAGTCACAACCACCATCTGACAAAGGTCTGCACCAGAGTCCTTGTAAATATACCTAATACATATAAACAAACACAAAGAAGCAGCCGAAATGTGAAGACAAAGAAACAGGTCTAAAATGAAAAAACAAGAGAACTCTTCAGAAGAAGAACTAGGTGAAATGGAAGCAAGTAATTATCAAATGCAAAATTTAGAGAAATAAGTATAAGGATATTCAACAACATAAAGAAAAACATAGAAACCATAAAAAGGGACCAGTCAGAAATAAAGAATGCAATATTTGAAATAAATAATACACTGGAAGGAATAAACAGTAGGTTAGATAAAGCAAAGAGTCAAATCAGTGATTTGGAAAACAAGATAGAAAAAAACAGCCAAGCAGAACAGCAAAGACAAAAAAGAATTTAAAAAAATGAGAAGAGTCTAAGAAACATTTTGGACAACATAAAGCATAACAACATCCACATCATGGGAATAGCAGAAGGAAAAGAGAGCAAGCAATGGATTGAGAACCTATTTGAGAAATAATAATGGAAAACTTCAGTAAAGGAAAAAGATACACAAGTCCAAGAATCTCAGAGTCCCAAACAAGTTGGACCCAAAGAGGCGTACAGCAAGACACATCATAATCAAAATGGAAAGGCTTAAAGACATGAAGAGAAATCCTAAAAGCCTCAAGAGAAAAGCAGGTAGTTAGATACAAGGGAATATCAATTAGAACTCTATCTGATTTCTCAACAGAAACATTTCAGACTAGAAGAGAGTAGTGTGAAATATTCAAAGCGATGAAAAGCAAGGAACTACAACCAAAGCTACTTTACCCAGCAAGACTATCACTTAAAATT
>VMDR010036309.1:0-10529 GCA_007922815.1 Macrotus californicus | reverse complement strand
TTAGCAGCCAAGTCCAAGCCCTAAACCAAAGTGCCATTCAGTTTTATAACATTATGCCCATATCCACAAATGGCAGCTGTTATTTCTGTTATTATTGAGGCCTAATAAGAAATGTGGACTGTATGTCCAACCAGTTACCTTCTCTGCACATCAGCTTCCAACACAGTAGTAATCTTCCTGGGTAACTTCTATCTCCCATGTAGCTCTCTCTGACTTTCTCTGGCTTTTTATTAGGAAGGGCTCTCAAAATATCTTAACATTTTCAAGTCACTGAATGCCTTTCTTTAAAGGGAAGTTGTCTTTTTCTAAACTTTGAGAGTGATTTTAAAACTTTGCATAGAATTTTAATAACATAGATAATAGTAATAAAAACTGTAAATAATAGTTTTCTCGACACACTCGATATTTATAAGTGTAGTTCTTTCTTTCCCCAAGCAGGTAAGTGGAATTTATAGGTTTGCAAACACAGTTTGGCAAGATATCAGGAAATGTCCATTAGAATATAAGAATTTGGGGAGAAAAAAGACTTGATTAACCAGTCAAGGCAGGGTAAAATTTAATTAAGCATTGATGACATCAGTTTCCCCTAGCAAAATGTTTTCTCGACATTTTCACTTGCTCCTAAGTTTCAACAGTCAAGCTTCTCCTTGGCCACTGGTCTGGAATCACCACCTGTGCTCTCTTTAACCTGTGCCATCTGGATTTTATTGTCACAGGAATCTTGTACTCTCTCTTCTCAAGGTCACTAACATCTCCTTCATTTTAAATTTGACTGTGTGTTTTCTTAATCTTTATTTGTCTTGACTTCTCTGGAATATTTGATTAAGTTGATCACTTCCCCAACTGAAAATCCATCCCCTTCTTTTATTATATTACATTAATCAAGTTTTTCTTTTTTATCTTTCCTTCTTGCATGTCTATTTATTCAACCAATATTCATTTAGAACCCACTATAGGCTAGGCACTGCCCTCTTAAAGGTTATTGATTTATTTTATCTCCATCAGTTGCCCATTCTTGGATCTTCTAGTATCCCCCCAAAACACATTTTTTTTTTACTTCTTTCTTTTCATCTTTAGATAATCTGTCTTCAAACTATCAACTGCTATTTTTAAGCTTATTACTCCCAATACTATTTTGAATTAGGTAGACCTGGAGTTCAAATCTTGGATCAAGTACTTGTTGTTAATAATAACCATTAGTAAGTTACCGAAGTATTCTTGCCTCAGTTTTTCCATCTGTAAAATGGGGATAATAATCATACCTACATCATAGGGTTGTTCTGAGATATGTTAGAAAATGCATGTGAAGAGTTTAGGTGACCTGGCACCTAACAAGCACACTATTGTTAATGACTCTTCCTTTCTTATTTCTGTATTCTCTTCTTCATCTTCTACCCTTGGTCTGCTTCCAGCTGATCATCTCCAACTGACCAATAAACTCCCCCCTTTGGATAACTGTGCTGCTTTAGACTGTACATGTTCAAAACCAGACCATTTCCTTTTCTCATATGTTAGCTCTTGTCCTTAAATTTCTCATTCGGATCACTGTCTTCATCATTCTTTAGGTCACAGGCATTGAAAACTGTGGACTCCTGCATCTCCTTAATCCCAAGGAGTAGTCACTGTTGAAACTTTTAGGCATTTTTCAGGACATGTTCCATATTTTATTTATCATTGATATCTCCCGTTGTAACACAGAAAAATAATTGAGTGAATGAATTAGACTTAAGGAGGACAAAAGACTAGCCAGAGTTTATGTTGACGTCAATGAGCAGGGACAGAAAGGTTAAGGGATTAACTGAGGGAGGGCGCCAGGGAGGGACATTTCACATTTATAATCTTGGAGGTGAGTCAATTCCTAGGGATTATGAAGACATACTGATGGGTGGCCGTTGTCAACTTAGGACATCCAGCCCTCTGGAGAGCAGTTTACCTATTTATATACTCTCAAATAGGCATGTATTTCTTAGTTCCTTTCACTCTAAAGAAGTGCATGGATAATTTGTCCTTTGAATGACAGTTCTTGCCATTGTTTTCCTGCCCTTTAGCTATCTGTGCCCCAAATGTAATGCCTCATGGAAAACACTTAAAGTTTTTTCCTTGAATCAGAGGTTAGCTCTGTGCCCACACAGCCTGCCTGCTCCGCTGCATCACATCCCCACCTTCAGCCAGACTCCAAAGTGCTGTGTGGTGAATTGCCAGGGGAATGGTATTCCCCATAGTGGGGCCCTTGAATAATCAAACTGCCACATTCATGCTGCATCAATTAGAGTGATTGCTCTCCAAAGATAATCCCATTACAGATATGTTTCTCTCCTTGGGTGGACTCTGGGGGGAATGAATCAATTTCTAAATAAATACCATTGTATTTAGAATAATTGAAATAAGCATAAGTCTTTGAAGGATTTGGATAACTTTTCCACATGGGAAAGAAATGCTTGTTGCGGTCAGAAGGAATACAGCATGTCATGCTCCCCTCTTACTGTTCATGATGAAAATTCATGCGAATAATGTGTTCTCCATATGCCAAGGACAAAATTTTGCCTCTAATGTAACATTGAACCGTTCAGGAATAATTATTGTAGTTATGTAAGTACATGGAAGTTAATATGTAATGAAATATGTAATAGCTACATATAAATGATTTTTTAAAAACTGTTTTTCTAAAACCTTTCTTATTACTATATTGCCATTTCAATTAACTAAAGATTTAAAAATCTCAAGTTGTATGTTTCGACGATAAGATGGACTATACTTTTGGAAACGTTAGTACATTTTTAAAAATTAAGCAAACACTAGTACCTATTACCATTTAAAAAAAGATTTAAAAAAATTTTATAAACTGAGACTGAGACAATTTTCAGGTGATACATTTAAATGTTTATAAGTAATTCATTTTTGGAGGAAATTAATCAGAAACAACTAAATATAAGAAGAATAACCAGTAGTATGTCCAAAGTAACATTTTTCAACATAGTAAATTTTATTCTTTTGTCTATAGGCCTATCCTTTTTATTTCTATTTTAAAACATATCTGATACATGTGTCTTTAAAACAGACATATTTTTTTTTACTTGACTTTATTTTCCCCTTTTCTGTCAGGTATTTTGCAACATGGATCTTAATGGGGGAGGATGGACCGTTATCCAACATCGCGAAGATGGAAGTGTGGATTTTCAAAGAGGCTGGAAAGAATATAAAATGGTAAGATAGAAATATTTAAGTAGTTTTTGATGTCTTTATCATGAGGTTATCTGCACCACACTATGTGATAAACTCTTGTATTTTTAGGTGTTTTTTTAGTTATTTTAAGAATAAAATGATAAATTAGTGACATTATTTTCATTAAACACAAGACACTCATAAATCATTTTCAGTAAATTATTTCCATGTGTGCATTAGAAAGAAAAATGTGTTACTGAAATTCTTTGGTGAACTGTTATATGTTGCCTGGATTTGTTCCTGGTTGAATGAGCGTGGGGGAAGCTAGAACTCAGACCCAGGCTGGGTACACAAGTCAGGACAAGGGAGTCGCACAGAACTGTGGGTTGTAGAGCAAGACAGCGGCTTCGATGGACCCCCTCCCGTGGCTGGCCAGCTGTTGTTGGCTGTTGACTGAGAGCTCCTCCACGTGGCTGGGCTGGGCTTCTCTGAGTACGGCGATCCAGGGTCATCAAACGACTTATGTGGCAGTGGGCATCCCTCAAGCACAAAAATAGAAGCTTCTAGGCCTTTTTAAGGTTTATTAGATACAGAAATAGCTTGGTTTCCTTTTCACTGCATTTTTTTTTCTTGGTTAAAGTTGATGACAGGGCCAGTCCAGACTAAAGGTAGAAGGAGGACATGAGTGGGTGAACTGTGAAGCATGGTTCATCGGGGTTCATCAGGGTCTCCAGAAAAACCGCAGGCATGGCTACCATCATCACCGTGTCCTCAGCTAAACTTTTCAATGCTCAACATGCGCCAGCCCTGTACATAAATCCTATCGAATTTTTAAATATCAAGCTACAGCAGTTGTAGCTAATATATTGTCTCCATTTTAAGAGGAAAATGAACAAGTTGGAGATGAACTTTTTCAAGATACTATAGATGGTTAAAATAATTCATAATTCAATAATCACATACCCAATGCCTATAATATTGAGTATTAAAATCTACAGACAGAATGTCAAGGCAGACACAGTAATAGAAGGGGATTTTCATGTATGGACTAATTCTCTTTTTTTTTTACACCTAAATCTTTTGGATAATTCTCTTGACCATTTTTCGACAGGTTTCTCTCTTAGAAAGGTTAAAAAAAAGGTGAGGAAAAGTGTTCTACCAGCTTAAATTCTGTCTCGTAAACAACGTGTAAAATCTGGGCATTGGACGTCACAGTTCATCCATTAGTAGGTTCGCTTTTGGTGGAATGACAGTGAATAAGGGGTTTTAGTAAACGAAGGGAGGTCTCAAGTGGTGTCTCTGAGCCTACAATGTTTTTATCAGATACTCAGTTGAATACTCTGAATGTAGGTTAATAAAGTTTGGAATTTCACAAGGTTGGAATCTTGATGCCTTTATTAGACAATAAACTCAAGATAGAAAGGTAGGAAGCCAAAAAAATAGAATTCTACAGAGATAAATGTAAAGTCTTTTCTTAGACCAAAAATATGCAAAATTAACTGTAAGAATAGGGGACTGGCTTAAGAACATAGATTTTGAAACATGGAGAGGTTTACATGACTATAAGCTCATTTTATGTTGCTGGCTACTAAAAAGAAACAAAGACTTGTGTACACAATCTACATTAATAATAGTTTTAGTTGTAAAAGTGCAGAACATCCTGTGCCTGCCATGGTCTGATCAAGAACATGCTTTCAGTTCTGGAGGTTTTCCAACGAGGGAACTCATCCCAGAGGGTACAAGCAGGATGGGAGGAATCTAGAAACCATATTTTTGGAGCAGGTGAATAACTGGTGTCTAAGCTGGAGAAAAAGAATTAAGTATAAACCTGATAGTTGTTTTAATTGACTAGACAGAGGTGTGGTCCTGGAGCCTCCTACTCAAGGTGTGGTTCAGGGAGTAGCAGCCCTAGCATTGTCTGGGAGTTATTAGAAATGCAGAATCTGAAGCTCCATTCCAGACCTCCTGAATTAGAATCTACATTTCAACATTGTTCTAAAGAAGGAATCTCCATAATAAATGGAGGAACATTCCAAAGAGGCAAAATTTGACTAAGTGTGAACAAAACTCCCAAATGGTTCTTTCCAACATGAATGGACTGGGTATTAAGTGGTAAGGAGCACTCTTCAGTGAAAATACCCCAGTAGAAGCTAAATCACCATGTTCCAGGATTGTTACGGAGAATTGGAATGTTGGCTTGATTTTAAGGTCTCTTTCTGCCCATGTGATTTATAAGAATATATGGCAAGGAGCAACCTAAGTTCTAAAAGAGGACTTTGCATTACATTATCACTTCCGGTCTTCACTCTGTCATTTACAAATAAGGTGTTATCTGGCAAATCATTTAACACATACCTAAATTTCTCACTCATTAAAAGGGGACAGTAATAATAATACCTCACCTGCCTTGCAGGGATGTTGTGAGGATTAGGTATAAGTAAAGTACTTGGCCCCATGACAGTTCAATAAACAGTAGTTGTTATTATTACTCAAAGACTGCAAAATTTTTACTTAACTCTGCCAAAAATATTATTTTGCAAACCACCTTAGCTCATGATTACTTCCACTACTAAAACAGGATATGAAGAAGTCATCTGAGATTCAGACTATAGTTACAGGTTTGGGCAAATCTATAATAACTTATTATGAATATTGGTAATAATAGGAAAAATGAATATAAAGTTGCCATCATAGTGACTTTCCAAAATAATGAATTATTAGCTGTAAGTATCTGCTGCTGCCTCGATAAACTAGGCACATTATGTAAGAGAGATTGACATATGAAGTATGGTAGTGACTTTCATCTTGTATTTATCAAATATATATACATGCATTTTAATTTATGCATTTTCATCATTGGAATGAGAATGAATTATCTTTTAATCATAGCTTTTATGAAGTTTCCCCTCTCCCTCTTTAAAACAGAAAGACTATCATGTTTTCTTCAAACTAGAACAATTAATCAGCTGAGTGTCAATTCTACACTGGCAGTAAGTGAGATAAGCCTCCAAAATTCTGAAACATTTTGGCAAAACTGAGTGTGACAACTTATTTGTTTTAATTAAAAGAATTCATCATATGTTACAACTTGGTTGACTTTCACCAAAACACATGGTAGAAAGTGTTGCAGTGGTTTCCTCCAGAGCTTCTCTTTCACCTACCGACAAAATAACAGGACTCCACAAGGGACAGAGGCAGGCTCCTCATTGCCAGTTCTCATCAATCACACCCACTTGTGCTCCCTGCATCAGAAGAACCGGCTGCCGGGGTGTGTACATCCTTTGGGAAAACGAGAACTTGGCACGCACCACTTCCTCTTCAGTCTTCACTAGTCTCCTGTAACACAACCTAAGATGCTTCACTTCTTTCTCCGGCACTGAGTGTAGAAATCCAGTTTCATCCTGCCTTCTTCTCTGCCCTTCCTCCCCCTTCCCTTTATACGGGCTGATGCCTAAGGGCTGCCTCTTAACTCTTAAGGTTTTCAGAAAAAATATGTTAAGATGATCAACATGAAATTACAAGTATATATCATATGTTAAGATGATCATTTTTAAACCTCTCAGTATGGAAGATTTGCTACTTATTTGATTCCTTGGCTTTAAGCCTACAAAACTCTTTTTACCTGAGCTTTGTTTTTACTTAACCTTCCTTATGAGGAGATTCAGCAAATTCTGGTTTATGGATTTGTAAAGATGTTTGCTGAGAGGGAAGTCTGGAGTGGGCCCTTTTAATGAGGCACTTAGGGAACTACATTAACTCCTTCAAGCCAGGCAAATACTATTTCTTGGTCTCCAGCAATAACACTTATCAGCAGTACTTTTGCACATAAAGCCCAATCAAGCTAGGAGTTCCAAACAGTACCCCAGTGGCCTGACTTTATGGAAGGCAGTGACTGGTGCCCTGGAGACAACCTGGTTTTGTATTGAAAACAATTACCCCCATAAACAGAGCTTCCTATTAACTCAAATATTTCAGTCTGAGCACCATACCTTCTGGGAGTTCTTTGTTTCTGGAAAGAAATTAAGAGCACATTTTCAACTGCATTTTAACATCTTTGCATTAAAAAGAGAAAACTCTATAAGAAATTTAAAACATGGAAAAAAATCATTTGTCTGATCTTTCTTGGGCTGAGTGTCTCAGCAGTTAGCGGAAATGCGCAACTGAATTGTGAATTAAAGCACCTTTGGAAGCCACAGCTCAATCACTGCGGCTTCTTATCTGTTTTCTTTAATTACTTATATGGGAAGAGATGAAACCCATAGAATACACGGGCTATGTCTGGTTTCAGTTGTGTTCAGCTATAAAAGGTCGACACTTCCTATGAGTATTATCAGACAAAACAAATAAAGTATCTGAGACAATTATTTTATTAACTTGGAA
The DNA here is from genome assembly GCA_007922815.1 of Macrotus californicus. Classification (NCBI taxonomy): domain Eukaryota; kingdom Metazoa; phylum Chordata; class Mammalia; order Chiroptera; family Phyllostomidae; genus Macrotus; species Macrotus californicus. Next base: position 2,987 of record VMDR010036309.1, on the reverse strand, counting down.
AAATACAAACCACAACTGAACATTTCTGCAAGTTTTGGCAAAAACTAATGAATATTAGCCTTTCCTCTTGTGCATTTTTAAAACAATATGTGGTTTTAAGGCAAGTTTTAAGTCAGCATCAGTTTAGGTTAATTTCCAGTGGGTTTTTTTTTTTTTTGCCTTTTATTAAAGAGCTAAAGGAGAAATAGAATTAACAATCTATCTTAATTATGGTATAAAAATCGCTTATGTGATTGTGACTGGCATAACTAAACATAGTCGTTTTCATGAAAGAATATGGTGTGACATTCTTAGATTTCATTTATGAAAAAGATGAAATTCTATTTTTATTACTAATGTATATTAATTCACTAAGAACTTGCTGCTTTTTCAGTATCAGCACTGAATTTTGTTTAAGCTTTTATTTTTATTTTTATGGGTGTTACAGGCTATTCAGTATAAAATATAGACCTATGGTAGGTAAGCTATTATGTATGCAGTAATGTGGGAACCTACTTTTAATGTCCATTGGCCATCTCTGTGTTCCAGGCATGAGTATTAATTTTTTTCCAAGGATAATCCATAATACTTAATCAAAATGTGCCCCTTACTACAGACCTGAATATGAAAATGAGGATTTTTGCCTATCTCTTCCCTGTGTACCACTCAGATAATTTGATCTGGTTAATATATTCTTTCTAATTTGCCCTCGGAATAGTTATTTCACACCAGGATGGTATGATTCTTCACCTTTGGTGTACAGCAGGCTCAGCAGTGAAACTGTTAAATGTGCAGACCCCTAAACCCACCCCAGACACACTGAGTCAGGACCAGCATGAAGGAAACCAAGTCATCTATATTTTTAAAAAGTTCCACAGCTGTTTTTGATACGTACTCCAGGGTGAAAGCAACTGTCAGAACTATCGATTTATTGGCATGGGTTTAAGGTCTCAAAAATGACCTTTTTTTGTAGATCCTGAAACTTATGAGATATAAAGAGAAAGTGATTAAAATAGATGGCAACAGAGGGAAGTTGAAGACAGCTTCTCTTTAGCGGTAGGAAGCAGAAGTAATGAGAAGGTAGTCCACACTTCGGTCTATGTCATAGATTAGCCTCCGTTGTAACCTGTTGCTTCTGATTTCTTACTCAATATTTATCTTTTTGGATTAAAATGATAATACTCATTTGTATAAACCAACACTCAACCTGTCATAAGAATACATTGGTTCCTAGCATCTGAGAACCTTTTAAAGAATTGTATCAGTATCCTCTTACTAATTTTTAGGCTAAAAAAGACTCTGGATTATTTTTGTTCCCTTTCTCATACAAAGTAAAAAGGCACCTGCTCACCCTCAAATAGCTCACAGTCTCATAGGAGAGAGGCAAGTAAACAGAAAATGACTATGTATTGTGATATATGCTCTAACTATAGTAACAACTAGAATTTTGTTAAGTGCTTCTCGTGTGTCAACACCGAGCTGAGTGCTTTAGGTATATTGTCTCATTTCTTTCCCACAACACTCTATATGGAAACCATATTTTAAGCTGTGTTTTGCAGAAGGAAACTGAGGCTCAGAAATAATGTCAGACTGTCCACAGCAAACGTGGCAGAAAGCCTTCAAATTAGAACAGAGACAGGGAGTAGAAGTTATTTAATCAAAGCCAAGCCTTTGTTGCTGGGCATCAGATTCATGGTCAGTCTGATAAATTATACAATAGACAGTTTATTAATGTGGGAACCCATTTCCCCTTCTTTCATGTATTTTTCTTCTTTACGATGAAACATTTGTTTCTGCATCACTGCACTTTTAGCCGTTAGGAGGTTTCCTCCCTACACTCTCTCCAATAGCCATTTCGATTCATTGTAGTCCAACGTTTTGCTCCCACAATAGAGCATGCGTAGACAGTTTATCAGGAAGGTGCATGAAATAGAATTTTGGTTTCCCGCAACAAGTTTTGTTGCTTACTTTTCAGTTTCTTCTTCCTCTTTTTCTCAGTGAGAAAAAAAATCAAACTGTTTAGGAAGAGATGTTACTCTCACTTAGAGGGAGGTATAAGTCTGCATGCCAAGACAGGAATGGAGGCTTGTAGGAATGACATTAATGCTTGTCCATTTGCGAGGCTCGCTGGAGATCTCTTACATTTCCCTGGGGACGCTGGAGAGTTTTATCCATGCAGCGCTTTCAACAGCATGGAAATATGTGACCTAAAACTTAACACTTCATCATTCCCAGCCTCCTTATTCACATTAAGTACAATTGTGAATCCCTTCTGACTACATGGAAGAGGGAATTGTCAAGTGGCTAGAGGGAGAGTTTTGACATGTCTGAGCTGAGAAGAAATGCAAGGAAAACCCCAGCAGTCTTTTTTTTCCTGCCCAGTGGCTGCTGCATCTGAGAATGTGCTAGTTCTCTGACTTCAGTCCTCTGTAACTTTCTGTTTTGCTTATTCATTAGAGAAGGTAAGCTTCTCTCTTCTCCCTGGTGTGTGGCACCAACTGCCCTAAGAATGTGTAAAATTCTTAGCACATCCTAAATTGCTCTAATATTTCCTGGCACTGTGGAACCTTTGCCAAATGTGACTTGAGTATTTTAGGAATAGAGGAGGAGCCACTGGAATCCTGACTTCACTGGGTCCTATATTTTTACTCGGAGCTACAGGTAAATGGTCTTTGGGGGAGCATATGAATATACCCAGTGCACTCTGGACAGAGAACGTTCAGTTCATCAAAACCTAAGTTAAACTGGAGAATAACTTCAAAAGGGTGCCTACCTTATTTTATTTTAACTTTAAAAATATGCATTCATTTATCCATTTTTTAAATGTAGGACCAAACCCTGGAATTCTGGGTAAGTGTTTCTTTCAGAAACTTTCCCATAATGAAATGCATCAAATTTCTAGTTTTTGTTTCTTTAAACTAGAGCAAGTAAGAGACATGCACAGACATTAAAAATCCACTAATGTTTTATTTTTCCCAATCTTTTAGAGTTGTTTCAGCAACACATAA
>VMDR010036308.1:0-10524 GCA_007922815.1 Macrotus californicus | reverse complement strand
AAAAGATAAACAAAATCAACAAGCCTTTAAGCAGACTCATCAAGAAAAAAAGAGAGAGGACCCAAATAAACACAACCAGAAAAGAAAGAGGAGAGATTACAACTGATACCACAGATATACAAAGGACTATAAGAAATTACTACAAAGAACTACATGCCGAGAAATTTGAAAACCTAGGTGAAATGGACACATTTCTAGAAAAATATAATCTTCCAAAAATGAATGAAGAAGAGGCTGAACAGACCAATAACAGCTGGTGAAACTGAAGTAGTAATCAAAAAACTTCCATCACACAAAAGCCCTGGACCAGACAGTTTCACAGGAGAATTTGACAAAATATTTAAGGAAGAGCTAACCCCTACCCTTCTCAGAATATTCCAAAAAATCAAAGATGAAAGACTTCCAAACTCTTTCTGTGAGGCCAGCATCATTCTAATCCCAAAACCAGATAAAGAGACAAAAAAGAAAGAAAACTACAGGCCAATATCACTGATGACATAGACGCTAAAATCCTCAACAAAATATTGGAAAACCACATCCAGCAATACATTAAAAAGATCATACACCATGACCAACTAGGATTCATCCCAGGGATGCAAAGATGGTGCAATATTCACAAATCAACAAATGTAATACATCACATAAACAAAAGCAAAGACAAAAATCACATGATCATATCAATAGATGCAGAAAAAGCATTTGATAAGTACAGCACCCATTTATGATAAAAACACTCAGCACAGTGGGAATAGAGGGAGCATACCTCAATATAATAAAGGCCATATATGAGAGACCTACAGCCAACATCATACTCAATGGGCAAAAACTAAAAGCTTTCCCACGAAGATCAGGAACAGGACAAGGTTGTCCACTTTCACCACTTCTATTCAACATAGTATTGGAAGTCCTAGCCACAGCAATCAGACAACAAAAAGAAATAAAAGGCATCCAAATTGGAAAAGAGGAAGTAAAGCTGTCACTGTTTGCAGATGACATGATAGTGTACATAGAAAATCCTATAGACTCCACCAAAAAAACTACTCAATGTAATAAGTGAATTTGGCAAAACAGTGGGATACAAAGTCAATATCCAGAAATCAAAGGCATTTTTGTATACCAACAATGAAACATCAGAAACAGAAATCAGGAAAAAAATCCCATTTGCTATAGCAATAAGAAAAATAAAATACCTAGGAATAAACCTATCCAAGAAAGTAAAAGATCTGTACTCAGAAAACTACACAACACTGAAGAAAGAAATTAAAGAAGACACAAACAAATGGAAACATATGCCATGTTCATGGATTGGAAGAATTAGCATCATCAAAATGTTCATACTACCCAAAGCAATTTATAGATTCATTGCAATTCCTATTAAAATACCAATGGCATATTTCACAGATATAGAACAAACATTTCAAAAATTTATATGGAACCATAAACGACCCCGAATAGCTGGAGCAATTCTGAGAAAGAAGAACAAAGTAGAAAGGATCACAATACCTGATATCAAAATGTACTATAAGGCCACTGTAATCAAAACAGCCTAGTACTGGTGTAAGAACAGACACATAGACCGATGGAACAGAACAGAGAGCTCAGAAATAAACCCAAGTCTCTATGATCAATTAATATTCGACAAAGGGAGAAGAAGTATAAAATGGAATAAAAACAACCTCTTCAACAAATGGCGTGGGGAGATCTGGACAGCTACATGCAAAAAAATGAAACTTGATGATGAACTCACACCATACACAAAAATAAATTCAAGGTGGATAAAAGACTTACATATAAGTTATGACACCATTAAAGTCCTAGAGGAGAACATAGGCAGGAAAACCTCAGATATTCCATGCAGCAATATTTTCACTGATATGTCCCCTACAGCAAGGGACATAAAGGAAAGAATAAACAAATGGGACCTCATCAAAATAAAAAGCTTCTACATGGCTAAGGAAAACATCAACAAAGTGAAAAGGGTGCCAACCGTATGGGAAAATATATTTGCCAGTGATACCTTGGACAAGAATTTGATCTCCAAGTTATATAAAGGACTCACACAACTCCACACCAGGAAGACAAACAATCCAATTAAAAAATGGGCAATGGAACTGAATGGACACTTCTCCAAGGAGGACATACAAAGGGCCCAGAGACATATGAAAGGATGCTCAGCATCACTAGCCATCAGAGAGATGCAAATTAAAACCACAATGAAATACCAGTTCACACCAGTCGCATTGGCCATCATTAACAAATCAACAAACAACAAGTGCTGACAAGGCCTTGTGCACTGTTGGTGGGAATGCAGACTGGTACAGCCACTGTGGAAAACAGTATGGAATTTCCTCAGAAAACTCAAAATGGAACTGCCTTTTGACCCAGCAATTCCACTGCTGGGATTATACCCTAAGAGCCCTGAAACACCAATCCAAAAGAACCTATGCATCCCAATGTTCATAGCAGCATTATTTATAATAGCTAAGTGCTGGAAACAGCCTAAGTGCCCATCAGTAAATGAGTGGATCAAAAAAACTGTGGTACATTTACACAGTGGAATTCTACACAGCAGAGAGAAAGAAGGAGCTCCTACCCTTTGCAACAGCATGGATGGAACTGGAGAGCATTATGCTAAGTGAAATAAGCCAGGTGGTGAAAGACAAATACCATATGATCTCACCTATTAGTGGAACATAATCAACAAAACAAACAAGTGAACAAAATAGAACTAGAGACACGGAAATAAAGAACAAACTAACAGTGACCAGAGTTGGGGAGGGGGATAAAAGGGAAAAGAAGGGTAAAGGTCAAGTCAAGAAACATGGATAAAGGACTCACAGACAAAGACAACAGGAGGGGCCAGGATTGAATGTGGGAAGTATGTGGGTAGGGCAGGGGAGAGTAATGGAGGGGAAAATGGGGACAACTGTAATTGAACAACAATAAAAATATTTTTAAAAAGAAAATAAAATTTTCCATGAAAAAAATAAAAACAAATAAATAATTACTTACCCAAAAGAAGGAAGAAAAAGAAAATGCAAGCTAATTACTGAGGACACTCAAGTCACAAACTACCTGACTAATTTCCAAGGTGGGACCTTACCCATGACAAAATGGCAGACCATACCTGAAGCTCAAGTTGATGTCAAGACTACCGATGGTTATTTGCTCCATCTATTCTGTGTTTGTCTTACTAAAAAACATAACAATCAGATTCAGAAGAACTTTTATGCTCAGCATCAGCAGGTCCTCCAAATCCGGAAGTTTGTGGAAATCATGACCTAAGAGGCACAGACAAATGCCTTAAAAGAAGTGGTCAATGAATCGATTCCAGATAGCACTGGAAAACACATAGAAAAGGCTTACCAGTCTACACATCCACTCTATGATTTTAGAAAAGTCAAAATGCTGAAGAAGCCCTGGTTTAAACTGGGAAAACCCCTGGAACTTCACAGTGAAGGTTGCAGTTTTGTAAAAGCCACTAGGGATGAAATGAGTGCTGAAGATGAGTGAGCTGATGGATATGAGCCCCCAGTCCAAGAATCTGTTTAAAACTCAGACATTTAATGGTGACAAATAAAAAATACTATTTATGATATTTTTTAAATATTCATGGAGATATAAAGTATAGCCCAGAGAATATTGTCAATAATATTTTAGCCCTGCCCAGTGTGGCTCAGTTAGTTGGGCATCTTCCCACAAAGTGAAAGGGCACATGCCTAGGCTGCGGGCTCAGTCCCTGGTAGAGGCACAAGTGAGAGGCAACCAGTCAATGTTTCTGTCTCACATCAGTGTTCTCTCCCTCTCTTTTTTCCTCCATTCCCCTCTCTCTAAAAAATAAAATAAATAAAATCTTTTTAAAAATATTTGAATAACCACGTATTATGCCAGGTGATCACAGACTTATACAGGGGATCACTTCATAAATTACATAAATGTCTAAACACAATGGTTCTACACCTAAAACAAATATAATATTGTGTCAACTATAATTAAGAAATTAAAAATAAATTTTTAAACAAGGCGTTGATATGTTTTAATTACTATCATTATTACTACTACTACAACTATTACAGTTTTTGCTCCAGAAGAGAGTTGTTTCACCACTCGGTATCGTGGGGATTGGCCTCTAAGAAGCCTTTCCTCACTTGGGGGCTTTAAATTAAGTGTTCCTTGCCTATGACCCTCTGACATCCTGAGCTGACCTTGTCATTGCACCTACCCTGCATTGTGTCATCTGTTTACTTGTCTATCAGCCCTGGCAGCCTTGGATGTCTGTGAGGGTAGAGGCAGTAGTATATGGCCTACCAATTTACCCTTTTGGGGGCACAGTGCCTGCTACATAATAGCTACTGGAACTATGTTATCTTGTATGAGTATAAATTGGTGTCCAGAGATCCCTTCTCAATCCTTTTTTTTTTTCCCACATTTTTTTATTGTTCAAGTACAGTTGTCTCCATTTTCCTCCCACCACTCCGCCCCACCCCAGTCATCCCCACTTCCCACCTTTGATCCTAACCCCCTTTGGTTCTGTCCATGTGTCCTTTATGCTTGCTCCTGAAAGCCCTTCCTCCTTTTCCCCCTATTGTCCCTTCCCACCTCCCCTCTGGTTACTGTTAGTTTGTTCTTTATTTCAATGTCTCTGGTTATATTTTGTTCGCTTGTTTGTTTTGTGGATTAGGTTCCACTTATAGGTGACATCATATGGTATTTGTCCCTCACCGCCTGGCTTATTTCACTCAGCATAATGCCTCTTTAATGGGATTGCTCCAGCTGGGTTTGGAGTGGGGGAGAGGGCACAACAATCTTTTCCATACCTGCCAGAGTTCCTAGTTAGCCCAAAGTCATGTAGTAATAAAATCATCATTACTATTTCTTTCAGTGCTAACATTACTTGGGGACTTGACATGTGCTAAGCACTGTTTAACCCTTTTCATGGATTAACCCCTTTAGTCCTCATAATAATCATATAGAGATGTAACAGCGTTATCCCCCTTTCACAGAAACTGAGGCCAAGAAGTCACGTGTGTGCCCAAGACCACTCAGTCGCTGAGTGGAAGAGTTATGCTCTGCCCCCTTAGTCCGGCCCCAGAGTTGACTACTAAGCACTAAATGAGACTCAGCCCCTAGCTGCCAGATTCCTGCTGCCCACATTTGTGAGAAGATGCCAGCTCAGTACCCCTCAAGCATACTCACTCCCTCTTATAACCAGAGAGTGTCAACAATAAGAGCATATGAGGAAGAGAAAATAGATTTTGTCATTTCTCTGAGAGGCCACCTGATCCCTGCAGGTTAAAAAGAAGTCTTTACTATAGCAAGTCTCTTTGTCCTGAAATTCTTTTATGTGCTTGGCGGATCAGCTTAGTCTTGAGTGGGCCGAGCAGAATACGCATCCATAAAACTGTGCTTCCAGAGGCAGTGCAGCCCGGGCAAGGGAGGGCTTAACAGCAGCCACAGCACCAAATGGAGAGAGCACACGCCACAAGCTATTCAGTCAAGGGGGTAGTCACTGAATACTTTCTCTGCTTGGGAAATCTCATCAGTACGTTCCAGGTCTGGGTGTTTTTAAAATTTTTTATTGAACTCATTGAGGTGCCACTGGTGAATAAAATTGTATAGGCTTCAGGTGTGCAATTCTATAACACATCGTCCATATACTACTGTATTGTGTGCTCACCACCCCAAGTCAACCCTCCTTCCATCACCATTTACCCCCCTTTGTCTTCTGCCTTCCCCACCCCCTTTTCCTTCTGGTAATCACCACACTATTGTCTGTGTCTATGAGGCTTTTTTTTTCTTTTTTGCTTAATCTCTTCACCTTTTTTACCCAGCCCCCTGGCCCCCCTACCCTCTGACAGCTGGGTTTTTTTTAACAAGTGTCAAGGTTATTAACATAGCATGTTTTCTTCCCGCTGCCCTGAATTCTTCAGACAACAAGATAGAATAGAATGGTACAATATTTTAATTAAACATAATTGTTATTTATGCTCATTTTTAGAACAGTTAATATGTTCACATTTACAAGAGTCAAAATCATATAAAAAGATGATCACTCAGACGTGTACCTCCTACCCCAGCCACTTCCTCCACCCTCTGGAAATAACCGTGTTTGTCCACTTCTTCGTTTCTTGTCTGTCTTCCCACACTTTCTTTATTAAATTTACCTAAGTATAAGAAAATGAGAATGACTATTCTTATATACTCTTTTTGCCCCTGTCTTACACAAAAGATATAATACTGTGTACAATATCCTGCCTTTTATGTGTTCCTTAACAGTCTCTCTGGAAGCCTCTCCATGTTAGAGCACAGAGAACCCCATTAATTGTTACAGCTGCACTGTGTTCGAGTGGGGAGGCATGTACAGGTAAACCACTGCCTCAGGGGTGAACACTTGGGTTGGCTCCAAACTTTCACTAAGACAAATAGTGCTGCAGTGAATGATCCTGTACACACATCATTCTCTCCCCACAGGAGTGCGTCTGCAGAATAAATCCCAGAGCTAAGAACTGTGAGGTCAAAGGGTAAGTGCATCCCCAAGGTTGATGGATGCTGCAGCTCCCCTCCACAAGGGCTGGGCAACCTCTCGCCCTCACACCACAGCCTTACCAAAGAAGTTGGCAGACCTTTTCCTTTTTGCCAATCTGGGAAGTGATCGATAGTATCTGGGTGTAATTTCAATTTGTGTTTACCTTATTATGAGTAATACTGGGCATCTTTGCATGAGAACAGTATGTTAAAAACATTTTTCCTGTGAGTAACAGAGCTCATTAGGGCTAACTCAAGCAAATGAAGGAAAAATTGCTGTAAGAGCTACAGAACTGGCTCATGCAGCCAAGAGCAGCAGCGTAGCCAGGCCCCAGGAGAGACTAAGGCTAGAAAACAGAAGAACGTTAACTAGATTCATTCTCTCTCTCTCCGTCTCTCTCTGTCTCTCTCTCTCTCTCCCTCCCACTTGTAAGAAGAGCCTTCTCCATCCCCTCAGTGTCCCTGATACCATGTTCATCCTCCACACGTGTTAGCACATCCTCTCAATTCTCAACACCCAGAAAGAGATTCTCGTTGACCAGTCTTTCCCCCAGTGCATCCCTAGCCTAAGCAGTCATATTGAAGGGGAGGAGGTAGGGAACATCAGGAAATGCAATTGCTGGGGGCCCACCTACAATAGAGGTCTGCTAGATGCCTACAGAAAGCCCGTTGCTCTTTTAGTCATTGCCCCTCCTCCACATGGGGCTCTGCCAAAAAGACAGAAAGGCTCTAGTTTTTCGGCAGAGCTCCGTTTGGGAGACGGCAGTCTACTTACTTTTCTCTGCATGGCCTCAGGGCTTTTCCAAGCCAAACGTGAGGGGTTTAGGAATAGACAGTGGTGCAATGCTAACCAATGATACATAAAGAAACATTTCTCAGAGCTAAAACAGATACAATGTCAAGATAGTCACGCTCCTGTTGCTGTATGTTCGTCTGTCTGTATGTGATTTTTATCAGTTAGCTTGTGGCATGACAAACCACCCCCAAATCTGATGGCTTAATACAGAATCAGTCATTATTTCTGGTGATTTTGTGGATTGGCCATCTGGTTCTTCTGATATGGGCTAACTCAGCTAAAGCTGGATGGTCTAGATTGGCCTCATTCACATGGCTGACAACTGACAAGCTAGCTGGTCTAGAGGGAGTTAGCTGGGGCATGAGGGAGGGTCATTTCTATTCTATCAGTAAACTAGCCCAAGCTTTATTAACTAGCGTCACAAGTTCCAAACAGCAAGGGGAGGGGGGCAGGGAATTCCAATGTGCAGGCACTTTTCAAGTGTCTTCATGTATCAAATTGCGATTGTCCCGTTAACCAAAGCAAGCCACATGGCTAAGCCCTGATTAGCTGGAGAAATGACTATATCTCTCGATGAGAGTAGCTTAAAATAAAAATCTTTGCAGCCTATCACAGTGATGCCTAATACTCTAGCCATGTTGGGACCATGAAGAATGCTGGCCTAAGGATGGCACATGAGAAGGATCCTCAACTGTGACATTGACCCAGTAAATTTGCGAGCCCCGGGGAGCTGCTGCCTGGGAAGTTCTTGTTATGTGAGGGAATTAATTTTCCTTTCTGTTTAAGATGGTCAAATTGGCATGACATTGCCTCTGCACATCGATGGAGGCATTAAGAGAGGGCAGATCAGTTCTCAGACAACAAAAGATGGCTCATCCACAGCCAGAATCCCAAATTGGGCGGATGTAGAAAAAAGTTCTTGTGAAGGAGTCCTGACTGATCGCATGCCTAATACAAACCACCTGTGAGGGGTGACTACCCCAAAATCAAGTGCAGACCTGAGCATCCTTAATACAATGTGGAGTTTATTAAAGGGCAAGCATTGCCCCATTCTGGAGTCCAAAAACTCAAATACACACACACACATAGTTAAGGAGAGGGTACAAAATACACGGTATGTGAAGAAGATGTAAGGGTTAAACTCCATGTAACGATATAACTTGTGAGACGGTGCCTTTCATGGGCCCTGATGTATAAAAGTCATTATCCAGTATTATGGCCCTAAAGGACACAAGAAAGAAAGAGAAGACAAAGATGTGATAGGAATATCAGGAAGGAAGGATTTTACTTAATGTCACACATGACAGAGAGGTTCAGAACTGGTGGGGCTGAAAGGAGACCATGGAATTTTGTCAGTGGCCACCTTAGCGAGAGCGGTGTCAGTGGCGTGGTGGGGTGAACAGCAGGCTGTGGCGAACCGAAGAGCAAAATCAGTAGGAGAAAGGAGGAATAATGCACAAAGACTGTGGCATTACCTGGGACTCCTGTGATTAGATGTCTCATGATCTCAATTTAATCCAGCTTGGTGGGGGCGAGTGGAGGTGTGGACTTCATGGCCCTTATCATTGAAACATCAAATGGGAGTTGGCTTCAGACACACCTGCATTCGGCAGCTCACACGACAGGACTGAGACCCTCTCTCTCTCTCCATCCCTTGGTTCTGCTTGTCTTCTGAGAAAGCCTCTCTCCACATGGAGAAGTAAGCAGCACCCTTCTCTAAAGGTCTTGCAAAAGTCTCAGGAAGGACGCTGATGGCCCAGCTCGGGAGAGCCGACCGTCCCTGAACCAGTCTCTCTGGCCGAGGAGACAGATCATTCTGACTGGCCATATCCTTGTTAGCCTCCATTCCAACAAATCCACGGGCTGAACAAGATTTTTATGAAATAATGGAAGTGACAATTCTCTGAAACAAGGAAAAAAACGGCAGCGGGGGTGGGGGGGAGTGTATGATAGAGCTCTTAGACATGACACCAAAAGCAAGAAAAATCTGACAAATTGGACCTCATGAAAACTGAAAGTGTGAAATCCCTTGTTAAAGGGTGAAACTACAAACTATAGGCTGGGAGAAAACATTTGCAACCACATAACCCATAAAGGACTAGTAGCTAGAAAACATTATTTAAAAAACACTCAAAACTCAACAATGAGAAAACACACACAACCCAATTAGAAAGTGGGCAAAAGACATCAACAGACATTTCATGGAAGAGGATGCACATATGACAAATAAGCACATTATATGCTCATTAGCCATGAGGGAAATGCTAATTAAAACCAGAATGATGTATCACCACACACATAACAGAATGGCTAAAATTTAAGTATAATGATAACACCAAACGCTCATAAGAATGCAGAGAACCAGGATCATCCATACGTTGCTGGTGGGGAATATAAAATGGTATAGCCACTCTGGAAAAGGGGACAGCAGTTTTTATAAAACTAAATATGCCTGGGGCTGCTTTAAACTTGAAAACTTCTGCACCTTGAGGGACACAATCAATAGAATGAAAAGGCAACCTACAGAGTAGGAGCAAATGTTTGCAAATCATCCGCCTGATAAAGGGTTAGTATCCAGAATATATATATATATTTAAAAAACACTACCACTTAACCTTAAATAATTTAAAAAACTGAATTTAAGAGTGGGAAAAGGGCCTGAATAGACATTTCTCTGAAAATGACATACAAATATGACACACAAAGCCTGTGAAAAGATGCTCAACATCACTAACCATCAGAGAAAGGCAAACCAAAAGCACGATGAGGTATTGTCTTACACTCGTTAGGATAGCCATTACTAAAAAAAAAAAAGGAGAGAATAACAAGTGTTGGAGAGGATGTGGAGAAACTGGAACCCTAGTGCACTGTTGGTGGGAATGCAGATTGGCACAGCCACTGTGGAAAACAGCACGAAGTTTCCTTTGAAATTAAAAATGGAATCACTCTATAACCCAGAAACCATACACATGAGTATGTATCCAAAAGAGTTGAAAACAAGGTCATGTTTTGCACAGCCACAGTCAGAATAGTCAAGAAGTAGGCTGAACAACAAAAAAAATTTTTAAGAAAAGAAGTGGAGGCCATCTAAATGTTAATCAATAGACAAATGGATAAGCAAAATGTGTTACATACAAACGGTAGAATATTGCTCACATTTAAAAAGGAAGGAAATCCTGACACATGCTACACCATGGATGAAC
>VMDR010036307.1:0-10530 GCA_007922815.1 Macrotus californicus | reverse complement strand
AGACAGGGGGAGGTTAAGAATAGTATAGGAAATGTAAAAGCCAAAGAACTCATATATATGACCCATGGACATGAACTAAAGAGGGGGAGTGTGGGGGTAAGGGGTGTGCAGGGAGGGGGGTGGGGGGAGGAGATGGGACAACTGTAATAGTATAATCAATAAAATATATTAAAAAAAAAGAAAATAATACTTATATGGTGTGTGTACACATATATGAATATTAGAATGTTCTAGAGAACATATACAAATCTGTAAAAGTCCATAAAGTTATGACATATTTTTACTTGTATTTCTAATTATCTTAAAGTGTTGTTATAAAAAATGAAGTTCTTTGTTAATCATATTATAATCACACCTGTAACTGTGCCATTTTAAGTCTTTTTACACAGTCATCCTCTTACTCTGATGCTTTAGAAAACGTTTTATCTTCAGAAAGATCCATGGAAAGGACTCTGTCTTACTCTAAAATAGAGTTTTCCAAAAATAAATCTTCGGATGATAACTTTAAACTATATGAAGATTTATAGAACTCTGAGGAACAACTGGGTTCCTGGGAACGCTGGCAAATGATCAAGATAAGCAAGAATTAATCATATGGGACTGAATGAACTGAGGATGGTTTTAATTTTTATAACCTTTACTTGAACTGTTGCTGATTTTACATTTTTTGTTTTCCAGATATAAGAAAACTCATTTTTCTTAGAGTAACTTGATAAATTATATATTCGTAAGCAGTATTGAAACATTTACATTTTCCTTCCTATCTGATCCTACCTGATCACTGCCTCCTGAAATGAGGCTCAGCAGATTAACTGAACTGACTTATTGTCAGGACTGAATGAAATATGGAGCAGTCTACCAATTTAGCTTCTGAAATGTAAAACTTATTTAAAATTTCAAAGGTAGGATTGAAGGAAACCAAAATTTTGCCACACTGAAGCTGCTCTCTGGGATATTGATTTTAAGCTGTTTATTAAGAAACACGACTCAGGGAGAACCCTCCCCCCTTTCTTCCCAAGAGATTTAGGTAAAGAAATCTGTCTTAGAAAGGGAGCCGTGGCTTGATCACCTGAAGGATCTTCGCCCTAGCAGGAAGACTCCAAGCCTGACACTGGGTACCCCTGTGTCTCACTGTTTCTGGGTTGACTAACAAGAATACTCCTGCCGTGTATGCTCTGTTCTTTCTCAACTACCTATAAACTGCCCGTTCTCACTTCTTGAACCTAGTACTCTGTCATTTCCTTTTCTCCTTTGCCCCAAAACATCTTATATACCCAACTTTGTCTCACTGCCTTTGGAATTTTCATATTTATATCAATTCCCCATGCACATATATTAAAACTTTGAATTTCTCCTGTTTACCTGTCTCTGTTAATTTTGATTATTGGCTTAGCTGGAAGAACTTAGAAGGTGGGAAGGAAAGTATTAATATTTTTTAGCCCCAACAATACCTTTGGGGATATTAGATTCTAGTGTCATTCATTGTCTTTTTTTTTAAACTTTCTATCTATAAGCTGGACTGTATCCTGAATTTTTCTAGTTTTCTTAAATATTTGGCTGAAACCCTCCAAACTAACATTTTCATTTCACTATCCATTAACTGGGAATCATTGAGAACTGAAACAGCCCCTTTCCCAAGGCCACACAAGCTAAGGTGGGATGACGTGATGGGGACTGCAGAGAAATCACAGCAGCTCATCTATGCACAGTCTTCATGCCTTCTACAGAAGGATCACCAGAGACATTCAAACTGCATACCAGGGGAATCTGTCAGACTGTCACTGCTAGCCTTGACTCTATCTGAAGATGATTTGAGACAGACATCTTGAAATCTTCTTGATGCCTGCCTTCAGAACTCGAAAACCAGAATAATGGTAACCTTTGTTTTTCTCTTGTTTCCATAGAGATGTCTCTGTGGAGGCTAAAAAAATATTAATACTTTTTCTCCGTCTAAATCCTCACATCGGGCTAATTATCAAATTAAACAAGAGAGATTAGCAGGAGAAAAATCAAAGTTTAGTGAATGCACATAGGGAATCCACACAGGCATGATAATTACATGAAAATTCCTAAGACAGTGAGGCAAATTTGGATACATGAGACATTTGGGGGCAAAGGAGAAAGGAGTGAGGTATGATCTTAGATTTCAGAAGTGGGAATAGCTGGTTTACAGGTTGTTAAGGAAGAGCAAACATATCTGAAAGGAAAATCTTTGCTAGGCAGCGAAGAAACAGTGGGACACAGTGGGTATCTGTCCAACAGACCACTGCCTGAAGCCCTCTTTTTTACCGTACTTAATTCAGTTTAGGCTAAGGAGAACATCCTATGACTTTTTTCCTGAAACAGTTTTCTCCTGAATTTTTTGGGCAGGAAAAGGGAGAAGGTGAATGATTACTTCTGAGCTCTGTTCCTTAATAAACAGCTTAAAATCAATATCCCCAAAAGGCAGCTTCAGAATGGCAAAACTTTGGTCCCTTTACTTCCTTTTAAATACTTCATTGCTTGCTCCATAGACTTAACTTTGGGAGCCCACCAGCATCACCGCCTCCTGAAATGAAACACAACTGTTGAATCAAACTGAACTTTTCTCAAGACTGAGACTGGTTTAGTGCTAGAATGGTCTATCAGGCTTAGTTTTGGAATGTGAAGTCCAAGGAAGTCTCAGGGGTGGGAACTGTGGGGGTTCAGAATAAGATAACCAAAGATGTGCCTCCGAGGTATGCAGATTACTTTGAGCTAAAGGCAATTGTGGCTTCAGGCTCAGGAGAAACTTCAGCCTGTCCCTTTCACTATTATCTGTAGGGCAGGGCAAATTTCTGTTTACTAACTGTCTGCTCTTCTTTTCATCCTGCAAGGACCCTTTGAAATCCCTAGTGCACCTTACTTCACCCCTAGCTCAGGATGTTTTATGTACCTCAACCTCCTTTCTGTCCTGAACCTCTCCTGCATGTGGGTTCTCTGATGCTTTCAGGTATGTGGGGTTCCCATACATACGCATGTCTTCAATTTGGTTATTTTGTCTTGCTAAAAAAAAAATCATAAGTGCCTGAAAACTTGAAACAAAAGAGTAGCTGTATTAATGAATGTATTCAAGGAAACATTCCTTTCTTATAATTTTTAACATTAAGAAAATATTCTTCCCAGTCACTGCCAATAACCACGCTCCCTTCCCTGAAAAGTAAGATACACTCTTCGTCATCATGAAGAGTACATTTTCCAAACCATCAGCCCAGGGGTTCACCTACCTCCTTTCTGCTGGCCCACTTCAGGAACACCTGAAGGGTTTGTGAGTCCCCACAAGGTCTGAGGTGCAGGGGCAGTCTGGCCTTGGCTCCCACCCACCCTGTTCATCACAGCTGACCACATCTGTTCTGGCCCAGGCTATTCTGGTAGTCTTTGATCTCAGGTCCTGGTAACCCATCCAGCCTTTGAGGAGAAGAGGGCCCCTTCTCTTTACCCCAAGAAGGAGCACTGATTGGGGCCAAGAGACCTCTGCTCTTTACAAGTAGCTACCCAAGTGTCTGTCCTTCATAGCCATGTCCATCATGGTGGACGTCTCCACCTGTCACTTGGCCACAGCTTCTCAGGGCCTATGGTTCTTTGTGATGCACTTGCCTGTAGTCCACCTCAGAGCCAGTGTATTTACCCTAATTAGGGAATCTAAGCCCTGGCACATCACATACCTGCTAAGGCATATGGTGCTCTGGGTCCACTTGCAGCCCCTGATCTGGGCACTAAGCCCATGTCCCACAGTGAACGGACCTATGCCCTGCTACCTTCCTGGTCCCGGTTACTGCCTCCTCCGCAGCATTCTGTGGTAGCCACTTACTCTTTCTGGATCCAGGGTCCTCAGCTCTCAGACACCTGCATTGGGGGTTGGGGGGCTTCCATGGGCCCTGGTCTTCTTGCCATCAGCTATCATTTTGGAGCAATTATCAGGGTCCTGCTAAGACAAATCATCCTTGGATACTTAGTTAAAGAGGTAGCTATTATATAAAAGTAAGTTATCTTCATGTCACAGGAGTCTCGATTAGGCCCTGGCCTTGGCTATTTTCACGTAAGATTTTCAGAACCCCAAAGGTGTGGAAGACTACTGGACACCCCACCTCCCTGAATGGCCACCCCATATCCCTGAAGGGAGGACCCCATCTCCCCAAATGGAGAATCCCATTGCCCTGAATGGAGCATGCTCCTCAGGCTTGGTGGTGTTGGCGACGCTCTCCAGGCTTGGTGCCTGCCACCCAGCCTCTCCTGCTGGGCCTGCCTGTTTCATCCACCTGCAGGTAGGAGGCAGCACCCCTGCACCCCTGGCCTGCAGCACTCCTCCAAGAAAGCAGCTCTGCCGCAGCCTCCATCTCTGATCCCCTCCTACTAGGTTAGAGATAGATGCTTGGTTCTGTTCGCTGGTTCCCCGATGCCGGTTGCAAGCCTGGCACCACAAAGGATAAGCAGGAGGTAGAAAAGGAGTGCGTGGAGCAGCGTTTAGCTATCCAAGACCTCTTTTAAGGCCTGTTTCTTTTTAAGGTCTTGGCAGTTACTCTCTCCCTGACAGGGTGGCTGGAACAAAGGGTCCTGGTGAGTGCAGCAGGTGTATTTTTGTGTGAGAGTCAGTTCAAGGGGATGAGAGTGTAAACCTATGCTCTTCAGTGATGAACAGGCCTAATTTGCAATTTGGTAAGCCTGGTCACTGTCCCTCAAACTCAGATGGGTGTGATCTAAATGCCAGCGGGAGTATCTCAAAATTCTAGGTCAGGCGGCTCATCTCGCGGGGATTGGCTGTTGGCCACATTGTGGTTAAGCTCATATGAGGTGGTAGTGCTGGCGACGTGCTGCAGTGAGAGAGTTTGGTGCGATGCCTCACACCGTTTTACTGGAACAGCCTACAAAGAGGCCAGAAGGCAGAACTTATGCTGACTATGAGTCAGTGCATGAATGCATGGAAGGCGTTTGTAAAAGGTATGAAGAACATCTGAAGAAAATGAATTCCAGCAGACCCTCTATCCCGTATGATATCAGCCAGTTTGATTTTATTGATGGTCTGGCAGACCTCAGCGGTCTTGTTTACCAAACCCATACCCAGACATACCAGCCCGATCACCAGCCCTATAACAAAGGCTGGATTAAAGAGAAGATCTACTTGTTCCTTTGCCAGCAGGCTCAACAGGCCGGGAAATAGTTGTGCTGGAAGCTTTGGGCAGTTGGGAGTGGGCTTGGAACGCAGGTGTGTACAGCAATCTGTAGTGAAAGTTTTGTATTATTGTGATCCTTTTCCATTTTGGCACACTCTAGTCAGCATTGAGTGTGTTAGATGAAGTGTGAGGATTTTGTTCAATCTGAAAGTCCCCTCACCCCCCTATTTTTTCTTTTCTTTTCTTACTGAACATTGTTAGGATGATTTTGAAGGGTTTTTCTTTGTCAGTTAACGTTGTACTAACCCCTCTTCAAGTTGGGGTGGGGGGTGGTGACACAGTTTAGTTATGTCCTAAGATGAATTCTTAGTGCAAAATAAATAAATGTTCTTTAGTTATAAAAAAATTCTAGGTCAACACAGAAAATACTTTTCTGCACTGTAATCTAAATCAAATAAGATTGAAAGTGGAGAAGAAAAAATAGGTTTCATCTGAAATTGTCTTTCAACACAGTTAATAGAAAGTGGTGTGCACATATTGGAAACCAAAGTGGTAATTGGCATGAAACACTCACAAGTCATTGTCAGACACAGCAGGCATCAGAGACAACTGGTAAGTGAGGAAGGCAACAGGATGGCTGCCTCAAACTCAGCCTGCAAAGGGCAGGGTTTTCTGGACCTGGGATCTCTACTCTACACATGCCTGACACACATGCAAACACAGAGATACATGCACACATGCAGACACATAGAGGCACACAGAAATACACCTGCACACATAAATACATGTGCACACATGCAGGCACATATGAGCACATGTGTGTGGGCATGTGGGCATGCATGAACACTGGCACATATGCACATGCATGCAGGCAGGCATGCATACATGCACACTCCACACTTTTCTCAGGGTGGTGTTGAGCTTCAGGGCCACAGAGTTGCCGAGCCTACATTTCCCCCATTTCCAGTTTGGAATTCATCCAAAGGGGCCAGCTGTGTTCCAAGGGCACTGGTTCTAACTGCAGATCCTCCTCCTAAGTAATCATTTTCCCAAACATTGATTATACTAAGCAATCAATTGTCAAACACCTTAATTTGGTGAATAAAACCCCCTTGACCCTGGAAGGCTATAAATGAAAGCAAAGCCCCTCTGCACCTCTGGGGCTTCACCTCCACGTAAGTGACAGGCCCAGCTCTGGGGTGTCAGGATTCCCACAGACTTCTTAGGGTTCCAAGCACCAGGTTTCAGTGTGGGGCATCCTGAACATTCACGGCCTTTACATTTGCATTTGACTGATGTGAAATTGAAAAAACAAAAATATCACTTCATGGAAAAAATAGAAATCCTACCCCTCTCATTAAAAAGAGGTTTAGAAACTGCATAACTTTAAAGCAGACTGCAAGGTTGCATATAAATTGTTTCCAATCCATGGTAGATGAGAACACCCTCCACTCTGCATTGGGACTGGCTAAACCAGGCTAAAAGCTCAGGATGTATTGTGCAAATGCCCCAGAGATCCAAGCTCTCTTAACCATGAAGCTCAGGGTCTGGAAACAGGTGCAGAATCCAGGTGGGGGTAAGGGGAAAGGGAATATGGAGAACATTTATCCCTTCAGTAACCAGGAGAGAGCGAATGAGGTATATCAAAGAGGACTTCCTGTAGGAAGGGCCCATTCATCTAGAAGCCAAAGTGTATGTAGGATCTCATGAGCTAAGGAGGAAGCCACAGGCCCTGTGGGAAGCAGAAGTTGGCAAGAAGAGGCTGCCGCATGTGAAGAGAGGAGAGCTGAGAGACTGTGGGTGTGAGCTGGAGCCGGAACACACAGGCACTAGGCCATGAAATAGTGTGGACTCTACCCCAGGAACTGCGGAGCCAGTAAGGGGTGAAGAGATGTAATCCCATTTGTATTTTGAAAAGATCCTTTGGACTGCAGGGTGAAGGGAGAATTAGAGGCGATTAGACTGTGTTTGTGTATGGTCATTCTGGAAATTAAAAATGAGAAGGCCCTAGGTCCAGTCGTGAGGAAAGCCAAGTGTCAGCCCCTTGACAGCCAGAGTTACCTGCAGAAAGGGGGCAAACGTCGGAGAGGAGGAGAAACAAGTGGCCCAGGAAGGAAGGACCACCAGAAAGCGTGCTCGACACTGACCGTCTCCGGAGAGGCCACAGTGGAAGAAAGCGTGTTGGGTTAGCAACGTGGAGGTCCTTGGTGATCTTAGCAAGGCGTGTTTTGGTTGGAGCAGTGCATTTAAGTTGAATGGGAGTGAACTGGGGAAAGGGCAAAATAGCAGTGTTTTAGGGAAGAGAGGAAGAATGGGGTTGGAAGGAGGAAGCCGTCCATGGGAGGGTGGTGTTGTTACTGTGCAGAGTGAGAGTGACCCCCTTGTGTTTAAATACTGGTGGGCCCTCCAGCTGAAGACACTGCATTGATCACATGTACCTTGCCTCCTTTCTGAGACCCCACTAGAGTGATGGTAAATCTTACAAGGTTTGGTGGCCAAGGGACAAAGGAATGGACTGGAGACATCAGGGAAAAAGACACTTCAGAAAACTTTTGGGAGAGGAAACCTGGACAAAGGAGTAGAAGCTGCCTTAGCAAAGTGGAGGAAGCTGCAGCTTGGACTTGCAGAAAGGATGCTAAGCACGGGAACCCCAGGGGACCTTGGCATCTGTGAGCTGGGCCAAAGTAGGAGAATCCAAGGGGGCTGGAGCCCAGTTTCCCCTCCCACCTACTCTCCAAGTACAGACCGGTGGTGGTTACAAGAATCTACACAAGTTATGAAATGGCATAGAACCGCATGCACACGTGTGCACACACGCACACACACAGGCATGTCAGTTTCCTGGTTTGGGTATTGTACTACAGTTAAAGTAAAATGTAACCAGCAGGAGAAGTGGATGAAGGATCCATGGGATATCTCTGTACCAACTTTGCAGATTCCTATGAATCTATAATTATTTCAAAATAAAAAGTTAAAATTTTAAGTAATCAAAAATCAGCATGTCCCCTTTTTCTGGTGAAAGATTTCACACATGATGTTTGTATTCCAATGGAAAAATTGAAGGGTAAGTGTGTTCTAATCACCATACTCAAGTACTGGGGTGTGCATTCCCAGTGAGAGAGAACCGGGTCACCCCCCCGTCATAAAGAATGGGGAGGGGCAGAAAGACCCCATCCAGGAGTCCCATGGACTGGTTACTCCACGAGCTTGTGGTCTGAATGAGGAATGTTTGTGTTTTTGGTTTTTTTTCTGAGATATCCTCTTTCCGGACAATGCAATAGAACTCATAGAAGTAAAAGTCCTTGAGCCAGCAAACCCTAGAAACCCACACTACCTGGGGAAGCTGGGGAAGCTTGAGGAGGGCCGCAGAGCTGCAGGCTCTCGGTGCTCAGAGAGATGCATACACAGCCAAGCCCTGCCTTCTTGCCAGTTCTCAAGTTATTTGCTGCCTTGACTCAGCTTTTTGGATCACAGCTGGAGTACGTTTTCCTGCTTTATCTACTACTCTCCTCTGAGCCTCCAAATTTAAAATCATAACACTGCAAACATTTTTCCTCCCTTCTGTCCCCTTTATTTAAGTGCCTATATGAGAATGATGCTTCCTGAAGCCCTGGAAAATTTCCCATGACTTTTACTGAGTGGAATTTACCTTACTTTTCATGAATCAATGTTAGTGAGGATTCTGTATTACCTGTGGGGCTCCAGGCAGCAGATTGGCCTTGCAGGCAGGTTTATCTCCTGCTTTGTGATTTACCTCTGCTTTATCTAACTTTGCAAGCTCTTAAGGCTGCATAGCCCATAGAGCTACGAATCAGGGGTCTCTGGTTGCTTTTACTACGTAGGGACCTGCAGCCCTGAAGCAAGTGTTCTGATACCTTCACAAACTGCAGGAGCTGAGAAATGAGAGTCATTTATTTTCCTCTTGTTGGGAATAAGGAAGAGAGCAAGAGAGTCAGGGAGGTAGGGAAGGCGGGGTGGGTTTGTGTCCTTTGTTTTCCCTGTCCTCATTCTAAATGTTGAATTCCCTGGATTTATTCTATAATTTTATGTCCTTTTACCCTCTCTCTTTGTTTTTTTACTCTAATTACTAGGGGGATGATTTTTTTGTTACTTTATCTTCCAACCTCATCGAATGCATTTTTTAAAATTTTGCAGATAAATTTCCTCTCCCACCCCCTCTCCAGGTGATTTCTCTGATTGTTCCTTTTTCATAGATTCTGTTCCTGTTTTATTGATGCAATATTTTCTCTGTAGCTGTAAAATTTGTTTGGATGTTTTTATGACCATAAAGATCTGTTTAATCTCTGCAAATATCTTTCTCATGATACTCTTTTATACCCATATCTACCCTTTCCTCACCAGCTCCTCTCTCAGTAACCAACCTCTGGCCTCCACTCATCTGTTCTCTGTCTCCACTTATGATACATAAATGGAATCATACAGAATGTGACCTTTAGAGATTGGCTCATTTCATTCAGCATGCATCAACAGTGATTCATTTTTATTGCTGAGTAAAATTCTTTGATATAGATGTGCTACAGTTTAACGTTTCACAATTCATTAGGAATGTTGGGGTTGTTTCCAGTTTTTGTCCACCACAATTAAAGTTGTTGTGAACCATCATATACAGGTTTCCTGTGGACAGCGCTTTAATTCTACTGGGATGAATGCCCAGGATTGTGATTGCCAGGTCACATGGTATTGCATGTTTAATTTTTTAGGAAACTGTCAAACTGTTTCCCACTGTGGTTATACCATTTTACAGTCCCACTAGAGTGATCCAGTTCTTCCCTACCCTTACCAGCATTCAGTATTGAAATAATTTTTTTAGTTGATCTCATAGGTATGCAGTGAAATTTCATTGTAGCCTTAATTTTCTTTTTCCTAATGGCTAACCATGTACCTATTTTCCATCCACATTCTTCAGCATGCCTATTATTCATTTTCTATTTGAATTCTTTAAATGTTGAGTTTTGAGAGTTCTTTATATGCTCTGGTCCTTTATCAGCCGTATAGATTGCAAGTGTTTTCTTCCCATGTATAGTTTGTCTTTTCATTCTCTTAACAGGATCTTCTGTCGAGCAAAAGTTTTCATTTTGATGAGGTCTGATTTATTGATCTTCTTCTTTTATAGGTCATGTTTGCTATCGTGTCTAAGAACTCTTCACCAAGCTCCAGGTCCCAAAGGAGTTTTCTGTTACTTTAAAATCCTTTACAGTTTTATACTTTACATTTAAATATGTGATCCACTTAGAATTAGCCTTTGGAGATGCCGGCCAAGATGGAGGCGTAGGTAGACACACTGTGCCTCCTCGCACAACCAAAAGAAGGACAACAACAAATTTTAAAACAAAAAACAACCAGAACTGCCAGAAAATCGAACTGTATGGAAGTCCGACAA
>VMDR010036306.1:0-10528 GCA_007922815.1 Macrotus californicus | reverse complement strand
CAGGTGGTGAGAGAGAAATACCACATGATCTCACCTTTAACTGGAACATAATCAACAAAAGAAATCAGCAAACAAAGTAAAACCAGAGGCATTGAAATTAAGAACAATCTAACAATGGCCAGAGGGGAAGGGGGAGGGAACAGTGTGGGGAAGGGTTTCCAGGAAACACTATAAAGGACACATGGACATAACCAAGGAGGAGGGTGGGAGCAGGGGAGGGGGGTGGGATTGGCTGGGGTGGGGGGGGAGGGGAGTGGTGGGGGAAAAATGCAGACAACTGTAAATGAACAACAATAAAGTAATAAAAAAAATTAACCTAAAATAAGGAGCATGGATCCCACAGAGAAACAATACCCTTTTTAAAAGGAAGCTTTAGAGTGAATTAAACCAGTATTTCAGAAATTCTTAAAATCAGGATTATTTCAGCCATGCCTGTTTCTCTATAACACCCCCATTTTGCCAGTCAAAACACCTCACTTTGATGAATATCTACTTGTACAGGACCTTAGGGCCATAAATCATGTTGTCCAGGACACTCATCCTACGGTGTCCAACCCATATACTTTATTGACCATGGTGCCTAGAGATAGCAAACCGTTTTCAGTTCTAGACCAGAAGGATGCCTTTTTCTGCATCCCAATAGACAAGCAGGCTTGACTGCTATTTGCCTTTGAATGACAGGACCCAGAAACTAAAGCCACACTCCAATACTGTTGTACTGTGTTGCCACAAGGATTTAAGAATTCCCCAACCATATATGGGGAAATAGTAGCAAAATATTTAAGGGATATTCATTTGAAATTGAAATTTGCTACAATATGTAGACAACTTACTAATAGCTAATAATACCTACGAAAACTGTTTGCTTTCTCAACACCATCATAGTCCTGAATCATTAGGCAAGAAGAGGATCTAAAGTACCACCTCACAAGGCCCAGATTTGCAAACAGGTGGTGGCATACCTGGGATTTCAACTGAGACAGGGCACTCGGAGCTTGATGGCTGATCAAAAACTGGCCATTGCTACAATAAAATCCCAGAGAATTGGAGGCAATTTTGTGGATTCTTAGGGATTACAGGGTGTTGCTGAATTTGGATTCCAAACCTTGGCCTTATAGCAAAATCAGTATAGTTCTTTGAAAGGACTATACTCTGAACCCCTTGTATGAACTAGAGACTATCAGGTGGCATTTGACAACTTGAAAGAAAAACTGGTTTTGGCCCCCACACTAGGATTGCCCAATTTACAGATCTTTTCAAATGATACATTCATGAAAGGCAAGGTATTGGACTTGGGATACTAACCGAGACCCTGGGAAATATCCCTCAACCTATATCCTATCTCTCAAAGAAACTAGATTACACAACAAAAGGATGGCCACCATGCCTTTGGGCAATAGCAGCTACCTAAGACATCCTACAAGAAGCAAGAAATTCACTCAGCCTACTATGGTGTTTGTACCACACCAGGTCCTAACCCTCTTGTAACAGAAAGGAGAGTATTGGCTGGTGGCAAGGCACATAAGAAAATATTACGCCATTTTATTAGACAACCTAAATGTTATTTTACAAACCACCACTACCTTAAACCCAGCCACCCTACTGCTGGACTTAGATGGAAGCTCTGACCTCCAACACAATTGCTTAGAAATCACTAGCAAAATTTATTCCAGCAGACTAGATCTACTGGACCAGCTGCTGACAGAAACTGAATGGGAATTATGTACAGATGGGAGCTGGTTTATGGAGAATGATCAATGAGCTGGGTACACGGTAGTCACCACAGATAAGGTAATAGAAGCCTAGGCTGTTGCCATAGGAACCTCTGCACAAAAGGCTGAATGGATGGCCCTCACCAGAGCCTTAGAATTACACCAGGGAGAGAATGCTAATATCTACACTGACTACTATCACTCACCTCAGAAATCTCACAAAAGATAAGACAGGCACTAGAGATTCAATGAAAAGTATATGCATCTTAGAGACCTCAATCTATGGGGAAAACTGAGAAAATGAACCATACAATAAATAAGACCCTGTTGAAAATATGCCAGGAAACACATTTGAAATGGGAACAGTAACTCCCTATTTCCTTGCTCTGTATTAGGGTAGCACCCTGAAATGGGCCCTTTTCAAATAGTTTATGGAGAGCCTTCCAAGTTTTTGTTTTAGGAATGCCACCTTTAGATTTAGAACATGAATCAAAAATCAAACAGTATGTACATTTAGGGCAAATACTAACAACTTTGCACAAGTTTGCCTATTGTTAGTCCATCTAACTGTATGATGAACCCTTACATCCATTCCGGCCAGGAGAATGAGTCTTACTAAATACCTGGAAGACTCAGGATACCGAAAAGCAGTTAGCCAGCATTGAACCAATCCCTGTGATGCCCCTCTGACAACACACTCTCCCCTCAAGCTCATGGGAATCAAGTCTTCAATCTCCCACACATGGATAAAGTCAGTGCTGCCAGAGAAGGACTTGAATCTTGCTGCTGCTGCTGCTGCTGACAGCAAGGGAAAGTTGGACCTGCACTTTTGAAAGAGATTTAAAATTCCTCTTTTGGAAAGAGACAGCACCTCTCAAAGCTAAGTGAAATGTCATTTTTTATTTTATTACTATTTTTTGACAATTGCTATACTTTATGCCAGTGCTTGGATTGTTAATACCTTTGTCCACATTTCCCAGACAGTGACTTCCTCAGCAAATTTATCCTGCTTTTGGGTGTGGCAGCCCAAGCCCCACTCAGGATTAGGTCATGGAGATCTTTAGTCTAATCAGTTTCTGATTTCACCGCAATTCCCCTGCACTACTAGGCATGGCCCTCACTAAATGCTTGATTGCTGGTCTACACAGTAGGTCTCACTTTGGAAGCCCATCTGCAGCACTGCCTGTTGAAATACAAAGCCATCTGCCAGCTTCGCCTACTCAGCATCACTGTCCCCCAGACACCGCACATGCTGCCTTCCAAAGACAGCGACTACCTCCTCAGGCAAAGGCTTCCCTCCATTCTTGATCCCTTCTTCCTTTAGTAGACAGTGAGTATCTCCAGACTTGGAGATAGGCAAGACTATGTCCCCTGACAGTGGGAAGAAACTACAGAAGGTAAGACTTCTATCCATTTAAACCTGTAAGATTATAAGGGTCCAGCATTTTGAAGGGGAGAGTTGTTACCTTAGACACTTGGGGAGCACTGGGGAGTCTCCTCCACTGGCCAAGATGGTGCAGGGGGAGGTTCTTACACTGAACCTGCCAAAAGCTAGAAAGGTAAATAGATAGGACTCAAATGCACCACAAACTAGAAAGATGAATGGACAGGACCTGAGCACACCAAGAGCTAAAAATATGATTGAATAGAAGAAATAAAACCCTCCCCTCTCTATCCTGATAAGAACTGTTGTGGGCTTGAGCAGGAAGGAGAGATGGTTTTTCAGATGGGAGTCATCATTCTCCCAAGTCACAGCACCTGAGTAAACCTCTTTCCTATTGCACCAGCACCTGTCCTACAAGTCTGACTTTTGTTGAGGCAGGCAGCTGAACCTGCATTTTTGGTTACATTTCTATGAGTGGTTTTAAAAATAGACTTTATTTTTTAGAACAGTTTTAGATATGCAGAAAAATTGAGAAGATAGTTCAGAGAATCCCCTACTTTGCACCCATTTTCCCTGTTTTTGACATGTTACATTCACATGGGATTATATCACTTCATATCAAAGGTTCGTACTGTCACCACGACTTATGACTGTTGATGTGGGCCTTGACCACGCAGCTCAGGTTATTCTTTTTTCCCCTTTCTATTATGTCTTCTTTGGATGAAAGTCACTCCGCACAGCCCACACAGAAGGGGTGGGCTCTACCTCCTTGGAGATGTATTATATAAGCAGATTATTTGAAATTTTTTACTAAGGGAGATTTATCTCTTTTCCTCCATTTGATCATTATTTTCATAATTTGATTATTTCAGTATGAACTTACAAATATTAAGTTTATACTTTTTGTTTATAATAAAACACTACTTTGCTTGTTGTGTTGCTAAAATTCTTCTAGTTTCAGTCAGTGGAAGCTCTTTTAGTTGATTCTTGTGTCTTTGATATACCTACATCATTTTTTTAAAGGATTTCCTATTTTTCTGGCACTGTAAGATACTCTAGGCTTATCTTGTATATTTCCTGCCCAAGTCCTAGAAT
Organism: Macrotus californicus; assembly: GCA_007922815.1. Taxonomy (NCBI): domain Eukaryota; kingdom Metazoa; phylum Chordata; class Mammalia; order Chiroptera; family Phyllostomidae; genus Macrotus; species Macrotus californicus. The sequence goes on along the minus strand of VMDR010036306.1, from coordinate 6,337 downwards.
CAGCCATTTCTCCAAGAAACTGGTTCCTTTAACTGGAGAACAGTATTAGTAACCAAGATCTGGGTGCTTGATATGCTGGTACTACTGGGTGGTGTATGTAGGCTTCACAGCTGACAGAGCAAAGAAATATGCGTATGTACACTAACCTGAGTAGATGGACATATCAACAAATATTTCTGCAGTTAACAATCTGTATCTATATTAAGCTAAACATAAATTCACCCTGATGTCTCCTACTCTAATCCATTACCATTAGGATCATTCTGGCCTCTTTTCTTGCTTGTTTGTAACCTCCCACCCCAACAGGGAGAAGCCTGACTCCCACCATCCACCATCCATTTACTTAATTGTCCAGTTCCAGTACATACATACAAGTTCTTCAACCACTTCACCACTGGAGATGTTCTTCTGTGCAGGCTCCCCTCACCACACACATGTCCCTTCCCTTGCCTCTCTATGCTCTACTCTACCCCCACCCCAACCAGATTCATCCCAACTCTGGAATTCCTGTTTATTTCCATGTAGTGTGGTTTGTTTCCCCTCCTGTCATCCATACCCTAGTGGCTTTGTTTTCCTCACCTAAACTTGCTAATAAAAGTAACTTCCTTAGCAAATTCAGTTCCCTCCTTGAGAAGTACTTTGGTGTTACCCTTAAAACACCTTTTTAAGCATGCTCAGGAAAAAAATCTGGGCATTAATCTATAGACAGTGGGGTGTAACTGGCCATCCCTGGGCAGCAGCTCTGATTGTCCAGACAGGTTTTCTGGCAGCACTGGCAGAGGTGGGAATAGCAGGAGAGGCACCTGGTGTAACAGTGGCAGAAGCTGGTACAACAGTCCAGATGGACAAGCACAGGAATGTACTAGTAGTTGTGGTAGAAATGGCATGGGAATAAATTTGAGAGTTATCTCAGAAGTAGAACAATAGAAGTTCTAGTTGATTTTGGAGATTATAGGAAAGAAAGGTTAATCAAATAAAACTGCCATGTTGTATGCCTGGGTGATGAGTCTTCTTGAGGTGTTAATCAATGAAGACTAAAGCTATTTTTCCCTCCAGGTATTTGTATTTTAATGAGACTCCTGGACTAGAACTCAAAGTTGGCAAAGAGGTTTCAAATGCATGCCAACTCCAGCATAAATGTAGTGTTTGCCTGAAGCTCTGAGTTAGAGAGGGCTTCTGCATCCAGACACAGTGGAAAAGCGCTGTGATACTGGTCATGCCTGCATGGTTGGGTAAGGGCAGACCACAGGCTGGAACCTATGGCCCTTGGTTGTCATGGTTCTATCTGCAAGATCCCTTCCAGTTTAGGCATTTAATGCTGAATTTTAAGTGCTAAAAATCACGACTGGTGGAGATAATTTTGAGCAAAAGCCTCTATATCCTATCAGATAGGCAGCATCCTTGTCTAGTCTAAGACTAGTCCTCTATTTTAGACTAAAATAACCTAGCAGCTGGAAGAGAATAATGAGTTCCTTAAAGCTGACCCAGGTCTTTATTCAGAGCACTCTGGTATGAGGCAATAGTGAAGTAATCAGTTAATTGTGGATTAGGTATCAGTCACCGCTAAACCATGCTTTTCAGACCTTGTGATTACTTTGAGTATCACAGAAAAAAAGTGTAAAATGGCATTTTTAGGTACAAAGAACAGTTAGGAAAGTGTGAGTGTGAGTGTGTGTGTGCACACACAAGTTTGTACATGCGTGGAATCTTCAAAAGCAGAGCTGCTGCTAAGGCTGTATGGCATTTTGGTAGGAAGAAAAAGGCTTCCCTTCCTTAACACCTTACTTCCATCTAGCAGAAAATTGTTGTAGTTGATATATAAACCTATATTCTCTGTGATATTGTGCCTTTAATCAGTGCACAATCTGCACAACTGTACATGGTATACATAGGCAGAGATGGGGGTTGGATGTAGTGATGCAGTGAGAAGGTAGGGGAGATGACAGCAAGAAAATGGCTTTTCTGTGTGCATCTAGGGCCATGGAGTTAAAACAGACTTGCTCTGATTGGATTTTCTGACGCACAACCAATTATTACATACCAAGGCACTTCAAGCAGGTAAGTAACTCATGCATGAGAAAAACTTATGTTAAATAGTACATTTCCTCATGTCCTCCATTTCCACTTCACTGTCTGGGCTGCTAGTTAGGGACAGTGGCCAGGAAACCTGAGACATGACCGAATTAAGCCAAACAGGGGTGGAGGTATACTATCAACCATGAAAGTATCCTGTGACTGTAAAGTAACAAAATGGGTAAAACAGATGTGAAGATAATTCCACAGACATTTTGAGAAAGTGACCGTTTTGAAGGACCACATACACTTAGACATAAGTGAAAAAATCAGTTACTTTACTGTCATATTTTTATACGCAGCCTGATGATTGCTTTGAAATTACCAATATAAGGAAAATGCAGAAACCTTGTGATGGTAACAAATGTCCATTATAAGATAATGTGAAGAACTCAAGGCTGGGATGGGAGAATTTTTAAATGTAATGGGACAACACTAAAGCATTTTCACAGAGTGGAAAGGGAGCACAAGACAGAAGATTCTGTACAAAGAGATAGGTTTCAAAGATAGGTAAGTGAGGGCCCTGAGAAAGAAGATACTCACTAAAAAGGGCTCCCAGTGACTAATTGGGCTCAAATCAAAAAACAACAATAACAAAAACCAGAGCCTAGCAGTCATTTTTACACAGGTGTCTCTCATGCAAACTGCACTTCAGAGAGAAGTCTTCACTAAACTATTCCACCCCCTGCACTGAATGGACTGCCTGCACTGTGTTTCTGCCATCTGAGCTAGCCCTTATAAAGGAGGTCCTAGAATCCTACCTATTTCAACCAATAGTACTGAGGCTTTCCCCATCCAATCAAAGCTGCTTCTTCACCAACCAATCAGAGCATCCCCATTCTGATCAATCAGAACAATACCTTTGGACCAATCAAACTGTGATGACTTGGAGCCCTCATTTGCATGAGGATGGACCAATCAGGGGCCAAGGGCAGAGACTTCTTGTCTGTATAACTCAGCTGCCCCACTGGCTGTGGGAGCACACTTTTCCTTTCCACTGAAGATTGTGTTTCCTCAGCTGGTGGTGAGCCACCAAAGATGTCTGCCAGAGCAAAGTAGAGCAGACCAGCACAAGCCAGAGCAGAGCTGTCTAACTGGAGGCAGGCCTGGGCTCAGGGCTGCTTCACAGGCATGCTGTTTTACAGTGACGCTGTATCACAATTCAGTTGTTTTACACTGAATAAAGTTTCCTTCTTCACTGCACTCCAAATTCAGGATTCCTGTTGGCTTTGACTTGGCACCAATGACTGTCAGTTGATGTAAGCCTAGTTGAGTGTACAGGTTCAAGGTAAAGCCTTGGGATGAAATAGCAGCTCAATAAAGCCAGAGACCTTTCTTCATATCTCAAAGGCAGCTAGATCTGAATACTGGGTTTGCTGAAGGGAGATTAAAAAAAATTCAAAGTAGATGTCCCTAGGTGAATTTCTACATAAAATAAGGTAGCACCACCTAAGCGTTTATGGATGAATGAGTAAACAAAGTGTGGTATACACATACAGTACAAGAGTATTTAGCCTTAAAAAGGAAGGAAATTCTGACACATGTTACATGAATGAACCTTGAGGACATTATGCTGTGTGCAATAAGCCAGACACAAAAGGACAAATAGTGTATTATTTTACTTACATGAAGTATTCAGAGCAGTCAAATTTGTAAAGACAGGAAAGTAGAGTGGTGGTTGCCAGGAGCTGAGGGAATGGGGAGTTAGTGCTAAATGGATATGGGACCACTGAGGAAGATGAAAAGTTCTGGAGATGGATGGTGGTGATAGTCGTCCAACAATAGGTGCTTAATGCCACTGAGTTGTATACTTCAAAATGGTTAAAATGGTAAATGCTGTGTTTATGTATATATTTTACCACAAAAAAAATCACTCCTACTTTCTATCCTTACTATAAAGTGGTGATTTTCAACCATGACACACATAAACTAATTACTAAAATTCTGTAACACACACAAAAAAATATGTTTTTGTTGATTTCACCAAAAAAATGGGTATAATTTTGATTCATTCACACCAAATGGCTATTGTTGTATTGGCTGTTGTCATTTTTTTTTTAATTCACAATCTAAGGGAAAGAGGTCAGTGTCACTGACTAAATAGTCAGATATTGCATGTTTTAAAAATTCTTGCAGCACACCAGTTGAAAATCCTTGCTATAAAGTAATAAAAGACTGAATTCCTTAAACTTGTTATAATGTAACAGAAATGTTAATCTTGTGGTTTTGTAGTCTCTCCTGCTGCACTGAATGTATTCTTCCTTTTAAAAAAATAAACACTAAAATGCTCAGGAAAGTCTTTTCAAAGACATCTGTCAGAATTTCCTGAAGGGAATTCTTCTGCATTATTTTATCAAATGGACATGGTAATTCACTTTGTGATTTGCTAAAATGAAAACAATGTCATTACTATAAAGAGCTATGGGCTTGTGTAGTAGGTTTTATATCTGTAGCATTTCATACATAATTTGTGTGAGCTGTTTCTTAAAAGTTCAATTTAAACAGTTTAATAACCTTTAGGAAGCTTTATAGAATATAAAAGTATATGTATGTATCCAATTACATGCTGGTTACTTTTTTTTTTTTATTCCTCACCTGAGGACATCATTTTTCATTGCTTTCCAAGAGCAAGGAAGGGAGAGAGAAACAGTGCTGTGAGAAACATCAATCGGTTGCCTCCCATTCTCACCCACACTGAAGATCGAAACCACAACTTAGGTTGTGCCCTAACTGGGAACCAAACCTATAACCTTTTAGTTACAGGATGATGCTCCAACCAACTGAGCCACACCAGCCAGGGCTAAATGGTGGTCACTTTTATGAGAGGTTCAGCATCAGGCCCTTCCTTCATCCGTAATACAACATTCTTTCTTTGCAAAAGAAAAGAGACAGGACATATTACTGTGTCTTATGCATGCTGTTCAAAATAAAATGTCCTGAACAATGGTGACAGCCTGTATCATTGAAGGATTTATTTGATCCAGTACTCTCGTGTCCTCTTCTGCTCAGAATAGAGATGTGTTTATGCATGTTAACATAAGAAAGCACATTAGGACTTCTGGCCAAGATGGAGGCATAGGTAGACACACTGTGCCTCCTCGTACAACCAAAAGAAGGACAACAACAAATTTTAAAACAAAAAACAACCAGAACTGACAGAAAATTGAACTGTATGGAAGTCCGACAACCAAGGAACTAAAGAAATTTTCATCCAGACCAGTAGGAGGGGAGAGACAGGCCAGAGAGGACTCACGCGGGGCAGCGGCTGGCGGACCGGGAAGGGCATGGTGACTGGGAGAGGTGGCGACTGTGAACCAGGAGTCCCACTCCCTTGTGCGGATAAACCAGGAGGAACAACTGGGGAGTGAGACAGACCCCACAACCCAGAGTTCCATTGTGGGGGAAATAAAGCCCCAAAGCCTCTGATTGAAAGCTCCTGTGGGGGCGGAGGCGGCAGCATCGACAGGAACTCCCGGACTCACAGGAGAGCTCATTGGAGAGACCCACAGGGTCCTAGAGAGTACACAGCCCACCCACCCGGGAACTAGCACCAGAATCAGCACCACAGGGGCTCAATTGGACTGTGGGTAGTGCGGACGGTCGCTGAGAACCTGCGGGGAGCGGAGCAAGCGCCATTGTTCCCTCTCGGTCCCCTCCCCCACAAACAGCGTCGCTACACAGCAGCGTGGGTGCCCCACCCTGGCGAACACCTAAAGCTCCGCCCCTTACTACACAACAGGTGTGCCAAAACAACAAAAATGGCCCAAATGAAAGAACAGATCAAACCTCCAGAAAAAATACAACTAAGTGATGAAGAGATAGCCAACCTATCAGATGCACAGTTCAAAACACTGGTAATCAGGATGCTTACAGACTGGGTTGAATTTGGTCACAAATTAGATGAACAAATGAAGGATACGATAAGGGAAATGAAGGAAAATGTACAGAAAACCAACAGTGAGGGGAAAAAAAACGGGACTCAAATCAATGGTGTGGACCAGAAGAAAGAAAGAAACATTCAACCACAACACAATGAAGAAACAAGAATTCAAAAAAACGAGGAGAGGCTTAGCAACCTCCAGGATGTCTTTAAACGTTCCAATATCCGAATCGTAGGGGTGCCAGAAGGAGAAGAGGAAGAGCAAGAAACTGAAAACTTATTTGAACAAATAATGAAGGAGAACTTCCCTAATCTGGCCAAGGAAACAGACTTCCAGGGAGTCCAGGAAGCTCAGAGAGTCCCAAAGAAGTTGGACCCAAGGAG
>VMDR010036305.1:0-10528 GCA_007922815.1 Macrotus californicus | reverse complement strand
TCAGTAGAATGTTTTTAATTGCTCAGTATCGGCTGGTCATGAGACAGAATTAGATAAAGGTCAGTGAGGGTCTCTGTGTATATGTAAAGAAAAAATTTCAAGTTCTGTTTGTGATTATACAAAGAAAGGTAAAATCAAATAGTAATTTGAATATGAATATTTTCCTAAAAATGCTTTAATAATGAATGATATTGACTGAGAAAAGAAAAATTTCCATATAGAATCTGTTTAGTTTCATATATTGGATAATTTGGTATAAAACATATAATGAATCTGATTATTTTGCATTGGCCGGTGGATTTCTAGCTCTAAGATTGTCTTTTTACCCTTTTTTTAACTTTTTAAAATAGGTTTTAAGGGAAAACACACCCAAAAATGCAATTCTGAAGTGTTCAGAATAGGCAGACTCATAGAAACAGAAGGTAGAATAGTGGTGGCCATGGATGGGGAAAGGGCAGTGGGAAGTAACTGCTTAATAGTATGGCGTTATTTTTTGGGGGGGGATGATCATGAAGTTTTGGGACTCAGTAGTGGTGAAGATTGACAGCGTTTTGAATGTACATTCAAAATGTCACAAAATTATACACTTTAAAATGGTTAGTTTTTATGCTATGTGTATGTTAACATGCACAACACAAATCACCTACAAAAACAGGGCAATTTCTTTCTCTTTGTAGCCTTTATTATGCCATACAATAGGATGTTTCTTTCTCTGATGGACAAGAACAAGAGAAAAGCGCAGTAAAAAGTTAAAGCTGGTCCAGGGTGAGGCATTTATGGGCAGCATGTTGTTCTCATCAGAGTAAGGTGCCTTGCAGTCTGGAGCTACCCACCTGCAGGAAACATGACACAAAATGGTGGAGCAGAAACACAATACCTGTAAGAAAGGTACCTGCTTGAAAAACAGAATAGGAAATGCAACAGTATCTTTTCCCTAGCATACATTTCCTGCTAAACAGAAATACAAACTGGCAGTTACAAAACAGCTGCTGGTATATAAAGTACAGCATAGGGAATATAGTCAGTGATATTATAAAAACAATGTATGGTGCCAAGTGGGTACTAGCCTTAACAGGGTTGGGGGGCCACTTTGTAAGTTATATAAATGTCTAACCACTATGATGTAAACTGGAAACTAATGTAATGAGTGTCAGCTGTAATTAGAAAAATAAAAGTAGCCCTGGCTGGTGTGGCTCAGTGGATTGAGTGCCGGACTGCGAAGCCAAGGGTCACCTGTTCGATGCCTAGTCAGGGTACATACCTGGGTTTCAGGCCAGGTTCCCAGTGGGAGTCATGTGAGGGGCAACCACACAGTGATGTTTCTCTCCCTCCCTTTCTCTCTCCCTTCCCAAATCTCTAAAAATTAAATAAAATATTTAAAAATAGAAAATATAAATAAATAAACAAACAAACAATAAAAATTTAAAAATACTTGTGATCCTGCCTGCCAGTGAAATAGGCTTCTATGCTGGCCAGTCTAGAAGCTCTGTTGTCAAGGAAGAGGCCCCTTTTCCAGGATCCTGCCTATTCACACAGAAACAGACCCTTTCTCCATCTACATTGCTTTAGTGGTCCACTTCCTATTGGTGTTAAGTCAGTGGCCTTAGGATTGAATATTCACAGGTTTTTGCCTAGTCAGTAAGTGCCTTTCTATCAATAGGGCCCCCTCAGAAACTTGAGTTTTCTAGAATACTTACCTGTTTGGCTAATAACTACAACCAAGATCTTGACTACACTTAACTCCATGTTCCTTCCACATCTGACCTTTAATTTAACAGATTCTGCCTTTAGTCCAGTAAGTAATAACAACTGATGAGATACTATTTTAAAAAAATTATTTATTGATTTGAGAGAGAGAGGGAGGGAGAGACAGAGAGAGAAACATTGATTTGCTATTGCACTTATTTGTGCATTCATTGATGGGTTCTTGTATGTGTCCTGACCAGGGTCAAACCTGCAACCTTGGCATATCTGGACGATTCTCTAGTCAACTGAGCTACCCAGCCAGGGCTCCAGATTTAATTTTAACAACGTTTGTTCATTCCGTCCGGTAGAGAATGCCTAAGGAGAGAACCCTGCTATAGGTGCAGGTCTCACTCTCAACAGTTATATTTTCTGCAAAATTGTTTGCCACCTGATTCTCTGAAGAAACTAGCTTTAGCTCAAGGACAGAGAAAGTTGTCTTATAAACCCTGAGAAGCAGCATAGAAAGGGGTCAGTCTACTTAGCAGACCTAATAAAGACAAGAAAACATTTTTTTCTTCTCAAGGCTGTATTTTCTTCCCTTTCTCCTTTCAGCTTAACCTTCCTTAGGTTAAATTTCTCTCTGTCATAATCTCCTGTGGAAAGTCACAGCATGAAACCAATACACACAAACATTTTGAATTTTTAAACATATTTTATCTAATTCTATATCTCTCTGGTCGAAGGCCTGTTATGCTAGAAATAAAGCAAAAGTGGTAAGGGGTGTTCTGGAGATGACAATGACTATTGATTAAAAGAGTCAGCAACAGCTGCTAGATTCAGGGCTGAATAAATGTTTATTGAATTATTTTGCTTGACTTTGTAATTGCTTCTGATATCTGAATATTAAGAATGTTTTGTTATTTTTGAAATCTTGATTTCTCTCTTTCATTTCTCTGATGCTAAATGCCCCTGTATTAGTATGATCAAGCTGCCATACAAAATACCACAGGCCAAGTAGCTTAAAAAACAGAAGTGTATCTTCTCACAGTTCTGGAGGCTAGAAGTTGAAGATCAAGGTGCTAGTTGCTGGTGAGACCTCTCTTCCTGACCTGTAGTCTACTGCCTTCTCACTGTGTCTGTACAAGTTCTTACCATTGTGTATGAAGGGAAGTAAGAGTGCTCTCTGGTGTCCCTTCTTTTTCTTCTAAGGATACCAGTCCTATTGACTTAAGGTCCACCTTATAACCAGACTTAGCTTTAATTATTTCCTAAAGGCCCTATTTCCTATAGTCACAGTGCTTATTAGGGCTTCAACATATGAGTTTTAGAGAAATAAAATTTCATCCATAACAAGTTCATTTGTTAAAGCAAAAATTTAGCAATACGTTTCTCTTCAAATATGTGTTGTACTCACTGTGAAAAGCACATTACAACCCATAGGTCAGGGTAATGCTCACTGCCGTTGATTAGATGGAGAATCTTTCATGTTGAAGCAGGGAAATCTATTCAATTAAGAAAAATTAATATATAATATATTTAGTGTGAGGGTTGGGAAGGTATAAGCATATAAGGAAAAATAAAAGTATGTGATTATTGTCCTTGGAAATATATGTTGAATTGTTAGAAGTATGAGATCTTTCCAGAAAAAGTCTAGCTATTGTTAATATAACGAGAACAGTTTGCATAATATAAATGTAACCTGGCAGTCAAGGAGAGTGGACTGGAATGCCCATGTGTGAACAATGATGACTTCACTGTATTAGTCAGTGGGGGTGGTAGATGCCATTGAGTGAGCATGTGTACTGTGTGACTTTCACATTCAAAATGACTGAGTGAGCAGAGACTCTGCATCAGATTTTGCATTAAGCTTGAACATTCCACCATGGAAACTTATCATATGATTCAGAAGGCTGCAGCTATGGGCAACTAGTGATTGGCAGCTTCATCATGACAATGCACCCATTCATGAATCATGTCTTGCGGAGGTTTTTGGTGGAAGATCAAATCACCCAAGTGATCCAGCCCCGCTACAGCCCAGATTTGGTGCCCTGCATCTTCTGGCTTTTCCCAAAACTAAAATCACCTTTGAAAGAACAGATTTCAGACTGTTGATGAGATTCAGGAAAATATGATGGGGCAACTGATGGCAATTGAAAGGACTATGTGAGGTCCCATGGAGCCTACTTTGAAGGAGAATGAGGCATCGTTGTCCTATGTACAATGTTTCTTGTATCTTGTGTCTTCTTCAATAAATGTCTCTATTTTTTATATCACATGACTGGATACCATCTGGAAAATACTCATACAATATGCCACATTGGTAGTCTGAATAAAAGAAGTCTTAATAAGATAGAAGTAAACACAAGAGAAAGAAGAAAGGAACCATGAGGATTCTGCAGTCTTGTAACTGTGCAAATGAAGCATTCTGGGGAATATTGTATTTGTTATAATATAGTATTAAGCAGGGTAATTGTTTCAATTAAGAATGGACCATGCTGGCTTCATTACTGCTCTCCTCAGTTAGTGGACCCCTTTGTCAAGAAGGTGAGCCATTTGTTCCAAGTACCTAATGCACTCTAGGCACTGAGGAGATGGCAGTGAATTAGACAAAAAGTGGAGCAGAGGCAGATGAAGCAGCATTTCGTACCACCTCAGCCTCCAGTAGTGGAAGACAGTTCTCCCATGGCTGACAGCTTTCCTGTTCACGTGCATTTTCTCCTCCGTCTAAGTGTTAGGCTTTCTCCATAACTCAGGAAATTGCTCAGGCCACAAAATAGGCAGCCCAAAAGGAGAGGGAACTGAGCATTATCAGGAGAAACTCCCTCCATGGGAAAATTCTGACACACTAGTTTTGCAATGATGCTTGTTTTGAAACTGTGAAGTTGTTCCAACACAGTAAGGAATGATTTGAGCAGGACCCAAATTTTATGTTGACTTGTGCATTATTTCTTCCATGGGAAACATTAAATTAGGGGTTGGCAAACTCTGGCTTATTGCCTATTTTTGTAAATAAGATATTTTATTGGAGCACCACAAAGATTCATTTTTTACACCTCATTTTAATGACTGCGGCAGGGGTCTGTATATCCCATAAAATATTTACTATCTGATCCTATAAGAAAAAGTGTGATAATCCCTGATATAAATGAATACAGAAAACAGCATGCAGCTGACCAAAATCACATGAAAATACAAAAAAAATACATGCACACACCTGGAACATCTGAGTGACCTCAGGGCTACATATTTTATGAACCATATCTATTGCTTCAACTTGTCATCAGATTTCACATAATTCTCCCACCAGTTTGTAGCAACTCACTAACTGGGCCCTTCCAGCATGCCCTTCCAAAAGCAAACACCAGGTCATATTTATTGTAGATTTTATGTATTTCTAAACCAATTAACATGCGTGACACCTTGCTACCGCTTTTAAAGATTTTATTTTGTGTATGTTTGTGACTAATGAAGTTTTTGATTATTGTGGTCTTCATTTTTTCTATAAGCACTGCGGTCCTTATTGTACAATTGTGTGTGATATTTTGGAAACACTCATGCCACGTTATATCAGACCTGATTGTACTTTCTACACTCTGTTCCTCAGAAGTTCTCCAGAAGAATGAGCACCGGTTGGCCCAGTAGTTACTTGCCCATTAGCAGGCGGGTTAACTGGTCCCTCTCTCCCCAGTCTCATTTACCCCACTCCCTTCTTCTACTTCCTTGAATAACCTTTCACATAAACTGCTACACTCAAGTCTTTGTCTCAGGCTTTAATTTTGGGGAGAACAAATTAAGACAGCAGGTTTCTTTACTCATGAACATTTATCCTAATTTGGGGGAGAAACTAAAGTAGTAAACAAATGAGCAAACGACAAGTAAGCAAGATAAATACAGATTGTGACAAGTTTTATATAGGGTGATGACAAAGAAAAAATTGGGGAGTGCAGTTTAGAGAAAATTCAGGGAAAGCCTTTCTGAGGAAGTGACATTTGAATTGAGATATAAAAGATAAAAAGTATCCAAGTGGGGTAACAGCGATGACGCTGTTATAATGAGAAACACTAGAGGCAGTCACTACATGGAAGTGTGGTACACAGTGATGTTTTGTCAATGCTTGAGGATGTGTTTGGCTCCGCATGCTCATCCCTCCTACTGATGCAGCAACATTCCTGGTAGTACATCTTAACTAAGCCATGTGATGCTCACTGTATGGAAGGACCACAGTCTGGAAAATCAAAGATGACCCTGAACTGTAAAACCAACGTGAGTGGTAGAAACTGTAGTGGTTTACTGCCTGGATTTTTCTTCCTGCCCTTTACTCCTATGAAAGTAGGGTTTTCAGCACAAGATGAAATCCAACAAGTAGGATAAGAGATCAACAACCAAGGCATAAAAATACAATACGTGGTACAGTTAAAACATCTAAAATGACCCTGGGAATCCTCAAGTCCCCTCAAGTAGTAGGCTGTTCAGGAACAGGGGTGGTAATGGTTTGGGTATTGACATTGGCAGTTGTGATAGAGGATGGTGGTAATCATGACACTATTTGATTATCAATCCTCAGTGCAGAAAAATCATCAACTGTTAGGCTTGCCAACGTGAAAGATACACCAGATTTGAAAGGTCTTTATGTGTTACTGGGTCCTAAAACTTAAAGTATCTTATCAAAAAGACAGCAACAGATGGAAGATCGTATGGGACAAGAAAAATCACTTTGTGGAATGTTCACATGTCATCCCTCTTTGGCATGTTATATCTGTTATCTTACTCATCTTCACAATAGGAACTGATTCCAGGAAATTTTCTTTAATTTGCTCAAGTTCACAGAGCTCATTCAAACCGAAGTGTATCTGACTTCATGCTCATAGAGAAAAAAAGGTTACTGATATAGGCTGAAGAGGTACAGATAATTTTAAAGAAAAGAACAAGCATGGGGGAAAATTAATGCCAGCTTTGAGTTTATGAATTTATTTAGAAAAGGCTGGAAAGGAGAGAAGACAAGAAAGCCTGCAGTGGGACACGAGGTCTCCTCACTCATATTGTGCTGTATTTAGTAGTCAATTCAAGCTCATTGGTCATCACTTTTGCTAAAATAGATAGGATGAGGCTTGCAGTCTGTAATTAAACATTTGTGCTGATTTTGAAGAATTTTATGACCACAATAGGGAAGCCTAAATGATTTAATTGTTTTGCTAATTGCTAATTAACCACAGTATAATGACAGGTGTTTGCATTTGTATAATTAGAAAGAGGTCTAGAATTTCATTTGTAAGAAACCCTGCACTAAAACTTCAGAAGCAAGAACTGTCCGTTGACCCAGTTCCATACTATAAAGCAGGTGGTTTGAATTTTTTTTATTTCAAAGTAACATTAAGATGCAATGTCTTTAGCTTCCTCTACCCTCTTAGGTAGAGTCCACTGATGGGCCAATGGGAATCACTTCATATAAAAGAGTATGGGACTAGAGGAGCACCCACCACTAATAGTTGGCCCCTCCCTCATTCTCTACTTCTACTTCTTCCTTTTAACATTTAAAAAAATTTTATCTTCATAAATTTCAAATTTAACTTTTTAAATTTAAGTTTTTCTCAGATTAACCTCTATTCTCTTTTTAAAATCCTTCTCATTTATATTATACTATTCTCGTTTATTATACATTTTGTTTAGGCTTAAAGTTAACAAATGTTCTGTGACAATAGTCCTTCTTTGTACATGAATGTGGTTTGAAAATTTTTATATTCTACTCAAAAGAAGAAATCTTACTGAAAGTATATCCTGTTGGTTGAATAGGTTCATCAAAATTTCCACAACTTTGGGAAAATTGCTACAAGGATACACTGTATTGTATTATTTTTTAAAATAGTTTATTTATTTATTTTTAGAGAGGGAAAGGGAGGGAGAAAGGGAGAGAAACATCAATGTTAGATTGCCTCTCCCACGCCTCCTACAGAGGACTTGGCCTGTAACCCAGGCGTGTACCCCGACTGGGAATCGAACTGGTGATCCTTTGCTTTGCAGGCCTTGCTCAAACCATGAGTCACACCATCCAGGGCTGTACTGTACTATTTTTCCATAGCCTTTTCATCAGTTAAAGAAAGAAGTAATGCTAATCTTTATCTGAGTCATGTGCTTCCAGAAAAAAGTGACAGTTAAGAAATCGTCTCACCATTTTGTTTTCTGACTTTTACTTACCATTTTATATTTCAAGAAACACCTAACCTAACCACAAAGGGCCCTCCTTCTCTTGCATATTTAAAAAAAAAAAGACTCACTTCCCCTTCCACTTATCCTCAGTGATTCAGGCTAGACCCATATCTGTTCTTCATGATTCCCACAAGACTCACAGATAATTTTTTGTTTACCTGTCTCTGAAAAACCGTTCTTCATTAATGAACATTCTCACTACTGCAATAGCCATAATAGAATCATCTCCTTAATTGTCCTGTGCATTTGGTCTTTCACAGAAGGCTGAATGACCAGAAGAGACTCTTAAATTTATTCTTGTCAAAGGCTTTCATCATACACATTCTTATTTGACCATTAGGGTAGTCAGATGACTAAAGTGCAGTTTAGCACATAGCAACTAACTGGTTCTATTCACAAACACTAGACACAAACATGGCTCCCTAAAGTAGAGAAGACTGTGTTAAGGCTCATCACCACCAAGTGACATGACTTGAGGATCCAAGGATGACCTTCTAATCCAAAGTATTCTATTCCTACCTTACTGGTATATACTCACAAATCTATCAAAACATGCAAAGTCTTTAATTCAGTGCATGGCACATAGTGAATGCTAACTATTAGTACTTTTAACTGTCATTTTTAACCAAGTACTCACTCATAGCTCTTCTAGTAAATTAAACTTTCATTTCTCTGGCTTGGAAGACCTTTCATATCTGGGATGTTTGCTAGTAAATGCAAATCCTCTTGGAATGGGTGACATATGAACCTATAATTGGAAAAGCTCTAGATTAAAATGAATTATAACCACAGATAAGCCAAAGCATTCTTTGTAGTAATTGGTGGCCAAGAAAGGAGAAGGCACCATGGTCTATTTATAATTTGGCTTTATACTGGTCAGTCAAGGTCATGGCTATGTCCTAGAGTTTCATGTTACTACTAATAGAATAATAAATTAACACTTTTTAGTTAGATGTACAGAGAAAACATATTTTGCTTATTTCTTATAACTTATCTATCCTTGCTTAAAAGCATCTCACCACACCATTACATATAGCTTTATTCCACTGATTTTTCATATATATATAAATAAATATTTGTATTTTATCTGTATAAGTAAATATTTTTCTATGTGTATCCATTTCAGAGAAAGATAACTAAATGTAGTTGTCTGATAAACTCAATCCTATCTGACATTTTAGTTTCTGTCTCTATCAGCTTCAAACACATCTTGAGGATACTTTCCTCCTCTTTCCCATTCCTTTCTTAGATAGATTTTTGATACAATAAAAACTAAGGCTGACATGACATTGCGTCTGAGGGAAGTAGGGACTGAAGATTGGGCCTTTCACCTACATAGGAACTCTGAGTGCTGTGGTATGGCTAGTTTGGACTTCTCTTTGAACCTGTAATTTCTGAGGCCTGATTGGTCCTGTTCAGCCACTAAAACCATCTTTTCAGGGCCATTTGTTCTTGGTCAGAAAGTCCTCACACATGGTAGCTGCTTTGTCCTGATAACAGACCCCTGCAGATCTACCATACTTCTCAGTTTCTCTGTGGCTCATCATCCAAGACAAATAGAATGCCTGGACACCCTCTGCTTCATAAAGGGCTTGGGAACCAGAAGCATTTAAACAGAGTTTTCTAGGTACTTTCTTCTGCCAGAGCTATACAATAACCCCACCTCATGGCAGGTGTGACTATGTTCAGCTCCACAGAGGTTTGTGGCCCTCCCAGGAGAGTATAGCACTGGCTGGTACCAATGGACTCCATCCCCCAGTCATTTCAGGGTGCTCTTCCCATTCTATTCTTTCACACTGTTCATTTCACACAGTAAAATATAGAAAGCAAGGACACATGTGTCTGGTCATTCTACCCTCTGCACATGTCTGTCTGCTCCTTGTTACCATACACTGGGGCTATAATAGGTGAATGTTCTTTGTTATTTGCCACCCCATTCAAGGCAGAGACCACTTGACACCTCCCTCCACATCCCCTTTCTACTGGAACAGTCTTAAGGACTTCCACAGACCCTGCTGACTAGGAAAAAACAGGCATCTTCTTGATCACTAGCAAGACGGAAAGCCAGAGAGATTACTTTCCAGTGAACGACACCAGACTCTTGGTGTTTACATGAATCTCTGCAGTAGAAAAAACACCAAACATAATTGAGATCTAATTTCCCAGCAGGTCAACATGCTGAGGACTCTTCTTTGACCTCTATTGAATTTAATTAGGTTAAAAAAATAAAGAAGTAAGATGTCTTTTGCAAACCTTAATTTGTGTACAACTTTCATCTGTTTCTCTCCACTTTGTTTGGAATTTCTTTGTTTAGAATTTGCTTAATATTTGCAAGGACTAATAATATGATTTTAGAGATTGATAGTTTTATTTTAAAATAGATTTCTTCCTCCTCTAAGTATGATGTTAATAGATTTAAACCTTGCAGGCTCTTTGTAGGCTGAACAGTTATTTATTGTTCTAAAGGAAATCGAACTTTTGCAATTTATTATACTCAAATATCCTTGAGTTTCCCCATCATCATATGGTATGACAAGTATATCATATTTGCTATATCTATATTATTAACAGTTGTGGCTTTTAAGAATATGAGTATTTTAGAAGCAAGATCTATCAACCCACACATTAATTCTTTATG
>VMDR010036304.1:0-10533 GCA_007922815.1 Macrotus californicus | reverse complement strand
TAAAGGTGAGATCATGTGGTATTTCTCTCTCACCACCTGGCTTATCTCACTTAGCATAATGCTCTCTAGTTCCATCCATGCTGTTGCAAAGGGTAGGATCTCCTTCTTTCTCTCTGCTGCGTAGAATTCTATGGTATAAATGTACCACAGTTTTTTGATCCACTCATTGTCTGATGGGCACTTAGGTTGCTTCCAGCACTTGGCTATTGTAAACTGTGCTGCTCTGAACATTGGGGTGCGTAGGTTCTTTTGAATTGGTGTTAAGTGCCAATTAAAATGTAAATGTCCCTGGGAACACCCACTTGAAAGGATAGCGGGATAGAGGAAAGAGAGAAAGAAAGAGTGTTAGTTGACAATTAGAAACAAAATCCTGGTAAAAAGAGCCCAGCATAGATACCTGGATTTAGTAATGGGAAAACTGCGGGGAGGGGATGGGGCGCACAGCCGAAAGAGGTGGGAAGGAAGTGGTGGAGACGGCTCACCTGCTCAGTTTCGCAGAATTCTGGGCCGGCCCCTCTTTTGTGGGTGATGGGTGTTCACTCTGTCCAACAAGTACTTCAATGGTCTCTGAAGGGAGGTGGAGAAGTAACTTCTCTCTCCAAGTTAACAGCCAGAACCCTCACATACCTAAATAAACAGCCTCCCCTGCCAAGCATCACATTAGTTTATAGGGAGGTGTCAGTGGTTGAGCTGAAACGTTGCTTTAGAAGGTTTTTTGTTGGAGGGTTCTGACAGAAGAGCAGGAGGCTGGTTTTGCCGGGCTGGGCCAATAAATGCTCTTCAATGTTTTTCCCAGTGGCTTTGTTGAAGTTGTAATTCTTCACACACAAGCAACTTAATGTGTTTTCTTGTAAGTAAAACAGGTGGGACGTGGGGCAAGGAAGTCAAAACTGTTGAGTTGACGGTGATTGTGTTTGGGACAAAAATCTTTAGTAACTTCTTTTAGTCTCAGTCTGTGCCTCATGTCCAGCCTGTTATGATGACCCGGTTTCTTTTGTCAGCGAAGTTTGACAATTAGGCCTTGCTCTCTTCATTACTGATGAATACCAGGCTAACTCCTTTCTTGGCAACTCTCATCCTGCCCTTGCTTTTCACTGCTGTCGGCTGTCCCTGCGGTTTCCAGGCTCCAGGCTTAGTGTCTCTCTCTCTCTCTCTTCTTAATTCTTCTTGGCACAATACATTGACCAGACCTGAGTAAGAGTCAAAAAGTAGTGAAGATAATGGTAAGTACTTACTGTGCTGAGTGCTGTATAGGGTTCCTGACACACTTTACCTCATTTAACCCCTAAAGCAGTGTTTTAAGATAGATAATACTGTGGCCATTTTTATATATGTAAATTATAGCCAAGGGAAGTTAAATAACTTTTTCAGCCTTACACAGTGAGAAGCTGAGATTCAAATCTCTATTGCCTGAGCCTACAGTCAGTTTTCAGTTACAATCTTGGCTTCATTCACTTGCTATATATTGTTAATTTCTAATGTTTGTACTTTTTCATGTATAATCATATGTAGCAATACACACACTTTTCATGTGTCTAATATCATAACATTTTCATGTGGTCCGTGATAAAAAGGCACAAAACAAGGCAGATAAAATAATTATAAAATATACTACAGAGCAGTAGTTTTCAAAAGATGGTCCAATGATGATCACTGGAACACTAAGGGATCCAGGGCCACTGGTGGGGGGCAGGGGGCACTGGTTTTTTGAGGGAGGCTTAGTTGGGAGAGCTCCATCCTCAATGGTTGTACTTTTATCAGTTTTATGTATCATTTCCAAGTCATATTTTTTCAAACTAAAGAGTCCATTGCTTTACACCTGCCCCAAAAGAACAGTTTCTGAGTCCTGCTTGATTTGTTATGATGTTGGAGAGATTTATGTTACAAATTTGGCATGTCAGAGTTAGAACTGACTAACGAAGGTTAACTGATTTCCTGGCAACTTCTAAGGAAAAGAGGAACCATGTTTGTTTATAGAGTCTCCATTATCTTATTTAGGAAAGAAAGGGGAGGAAGGAAGGAAGGAAGGAAGGAAGGAAGGAAGGAAGGAAGGAAGGAAGGAAGGGCAAACGGAGCAAACACACTGTGTGCCTAGGATGGCAAGGCAAGCTTCTTGTTGGCATTAATTGCAGGAGGGATTTATCAGGGTGTTTCTCATATGCAGGGCATGGTGGGCAGTGATGGTCTCAACCATGGTTTTCCATAAGGTATTCTTGTGATGGATTTTTCTTTCAACAACCTTTAATGAAACATAAAGCCATACTGTTAATGGAAAAGATTCTGGGGAGAGGACCACGAAAGGAAATGTCTATAACAGGCATGCCAACCTGTCCAGCCTACCTCACAGGCTTGTAGCCTAATGCTCAATAAGCCAATGTGCATTAAAATGTTTGGAAACTTGTCAGAATCACCTAACATTTTGATATTTACGTCATTTGTTAACTCACCTATTTCTGAGCCCCTGCTCTGGGCTTGGTATTGTTCTAGGTGTAGGGGATGCTCAGTGCTACCCATTGTTGGCTAGGTTCTGCCTACCCTTCTTTTGCAAACTATGTATTTAGTTGTCTTATTACTTTGAACGATAAGATTGGTTACACAAATGAATGTAGGGCTTGACAAGTATAGCTTCTGCTACTCTCAGCATGCGGAATCAGTGAGTCTTTCAGCTAGAAGGGTTTCTGGAGGTTACCTCATCCATCCTGTTGATACAGTGGTCTCTCCCACAGAAGTCCTGAGGGTAGGCCCCGCAATTCACTAATTTGCGGCTAGACCAGTCTATTATTAGACAATTTTATGTTTTAGAAGTTTCTTCTTTATGTTGAACACGCTGGGAAGTTGGAGAGCTGTGGTAGAGGTGGGAATTAGAAAATCTTCTGTCTTAGGTTGATCACTTTGTCTTTGTAACTTGCTCTCATTGACACTCGTTCTGCCATCAGACGCACGAGAGAAGGACTCTTGCCACCTTTCACCTGACAGCTTTTGAATTTGAAGATGTCTGTGATGTCATCCCTGAAATGTCCTTTTATACACTAGACATTCCCAGTTCTCATTCTTCATTTGAGATAATTTCCAGACATCCTCTTGCTTGCCTTTGTCTGGACACACTGTTTTGACAGTGACCCTCTTACAATACATCATTCAGAAATAAACACAGCATCCCAGACCTGGCCTGACTAACACATTGGATTCAGTTCTGGAGAACTTATTCTACATGCTCATTTTCTTTCTTGTTCTTTTCCATTTTCTTTTTTCTAAAGCTTCAAATCAACTTGTAATTGAAATGGGTGTGAGTGACCTCTGACCACAGGCTGTCTCTCAAATTGTTTCCCAATGTCATTGTGCAGACTCGTTACACCTAAAATGATGCACCACATGAGGAATGCTCAGATGAGGTAATAGACACCAGGCTGTTTGTAAGTCATAAAGCCCCATCAACTGTGAGATGTAACTAAGGTCCTTGCACACAGAGAGTGTCCGTTCTGAAATCACTCTTCAAATGCCCTTATGTCCGTAGAACTTCTTTCGATGTCATTCTATTTAGGCAATTCTTATTAAATACTCAGATGCCTTTTCTTGATCACTTATTTCTTGGATTAAATTCATTGGACTTACTGTTTTTTGGTAAATAATTCAGAAAGTAGTTACTGAGCACAATTAACTGTACTGCTAAGCACTTGAGTGCCCTTGGGTAGAACTGTGACTTGGTTGCTTTCATTAGAATATTCTTTCCAAAAGGTACTGGTGTGCGGGAAGGAGAGAGAAGTATGGCCTGGGAGGTTGGAAAAAGTGGTGAAGGCTGGTGTATGTAGCATATGTGAGATTTTTTTTAAAAACTTTACAAAATATTTTCTTGTTTTTTTTTTCAAATGGAATATAAACACAACATGAGAGCAATGACCATTTCAACTTATTCTTAGCTCTTTGTATAGCATTTGATATAATGAACACTATTATTACACAGCAACTTAGTTATTTACATTGTTGATTGATTAATAGTTTATAAATTTAGTAAATCATATGTCTAATGTGGCAAATGTGAGATCTTAAGTGTTTCGATATTTGCACTGAGGTGACAATGTGGACGCTTGTGGGGAACTTTTGGTTGGTAGAAGTGAAGGCAGGAACAGAGAGAGAGAAGCCAGGGGGAGGTTGATTTGAGTGCATGATCTGGAGGAGCAGAAGGAAAAGAGAAGAGAGAAATCAGAAAGTACTGTGTGAGGGCAATGCACTTTTCTGTTCTGAGAACCTTCTGTTCTGTCAGCCTTACGTATGATCTTTTGTGCTACGGCATCACAGTGCTTCCGACATTTCCAGACATCACCGCCTCATTATAATTACACACAAATACAGGACACAGGAAGGTAGAAAAAGTGCCCGCAACTGACCCCCCTCTCTTATTGGGGGTAAAATCTCCTTTAGAAACATCAAAATACTTTCCTTATATATTGATCATATTCCCACTTTTAAATCCATTGGCAAATACAATGAGAATGATCAGCGCTGGCATGAACCAATCAACCATGGTTCAACTTTTGGAAATGGACAGGGGCTCATCCTTCCTGAACCTATGGCTGCCCACTTTGACCAAATCAGGGAGAAAAAACAAAATGGAGGGAAAGTTATTCATGGCAATCAATAGTATCTGTCACAAATGATAACATCAGCTGGAGATCGCACTAGACAAAGATATACTTTTGCTTTTATTTTTTTGGTTTTGTTTTTACTCAAAAGCTTGTGATAAGGGAACAAATACTGTGTAGTGAACCTTAGGAAGGACTTGCTTAGAAAACGATTCTGTGTTTGAGCCCACCTGTGGAGTAGGGCACCGAATCTGTCTTTCTTAATAGCCTTGTCCATAGGGCATCACAGAATTTGGGATTCCTGTGAATTCAACTTGTTGATGTGAATTCTAATCCTACAGACATTAGCTTCCCTAATTAATTTAATTCTTTTGTGTGTACAGAGACCTTTTGGGGGCTAAAAGTGGCTGTATTTTCTGCCTATCATGTAGTTTCCCCAAAGTAAATTACTGCCCAAAGAATTTCAACATCTACGAAGTTTGGCGAGGTCTGAAATAAAAATCTTAAACCTGCAATTTCGTACTATAAAATAATCTGATTGCAGTAATATAATGAAGGAGCTGGGGTGTGTAACTGGCTCGTCTACAAACTCGTGGTCTTTATTCAGTTACTTCACTTGTTTAGACCTCCACTTCATCATCTCTTCCCTTGGGAGAGTTGCATTATATTACAGCAGTGTTTCCTAGACTGTGTTCCACGAAAAACTAGCTTTCTGAGAAAGGTTTTTTAAATAAATTAAAAGTGGAAAATTTAGTCAAGTGTATTTGGGGAGTACTGGGTTAAAACAAATTGATCAGATTTCTTCACCGCAGGACTCAGAGCTTTTGACATGTTAACGGACACTGGACTTCTCTGGGAGGATGCTGTGTTTTCCACATGCTTTTGACCAGGGATCTATTTTTTTCCTTTTTGTTTTGTATTGTTTTGGTCTGTGTTGGGGTTTTTGGGTTTTTGGGTTTTTTAGAATGAAGTTACATGGTCCTTTGGAGCACAAATGTTGAACCGAAATGTTGAACTGGATAATTTCTGACCCTGCAATTGTGCAAAAGTGGCGTGTTCTTTGAGTTCAGAGGCTTTCTTTGGAGATAACAGGAGGATGGTATCTCTCCACCTAAGTCACTCATGGAATGCGTATTGAAGGAAGAAAATCAGAACTAGAATCAGACGAATGGATAGAATTTTGAGGTGAAGCTGAGTGGAGACACTTATGGATGAAAGGTATGGCATATACAAGACATGAACAGAAGGAAAGAACAATAGGTTTGGGGAAATGACGAACTGTCAGAAATGATTGGATCTACAATACACGTTGAGAAATTGCAGGAGAAATGTGGGTTGGGGTCAGATTGTGAACAGCCAAATGTGGGCTGGTGTCAGATTGTTGAACGTGAGAGTAGAGAGGCTGTGCTTTGGGTCGGCGATGTTGAGCCACTTGAGAGGAATGGTGCAAGCAAAGTGGTATCAAAGGCAGCTTAACTGGGACAATGAGGAAGACGGATTAGAGGGTGGTGTGAAACAGGATGATTTTGTGATACGGGTTTGAATTTGAATGAGGGTGGTGGGTGGCACTGGGAAAGGAACGGAAGGGATAGAATCTGGCTTTTTCTGAATATCAGAGGGCTCCAGAGTGTTTGTTACTCTCCAGAAAACACTGAAGATGTTGCTTCATGTGGAGAGAGACAGAGATCCAGCAAGAGAAGTTACTCAAGAGCAATAAAGAGTCTTAATGTTTCTCAGGGAACCAAGAATACAGGGAGGAGTGCTGGTTATTTGGCTTGTTTGTTCATTCACTCATTCATTTGTTCACCCATTGACACACTCATGGAGCACTTACGGCGGCCTACCCTGTGTAGGGAAATATGTGTCCCAGGACATTGTAGCCTTTTCCCTAACTTACTGATAACAGTTTGTAGCACGGTCCTTGTATATTCATTCTAACTGATGATTGCTGTAGTAGTACCCGAGACCTACTCTGGCTTTCAGCAATACTCCAGCATATGCACATGTAACTTTAATTTTCTGCTGGCCTCACTGTGCAGAAATATGGTTGAGAAGGTGCACAGGGTAATGTGAATTAACTCTTGTGTGTAAAGTTCACGGCATTTGGGAGAGTCTGAGAGGTTTAAGGCTGTGACCTATTGGAATGAGGAGCCCTCAGAATATGCTTGTGTATGTGCTTGTGAGCACGTGCACATGTGTGTTCATGTGTGTGTTTTAAGCAGTTTATTTGGATCTGAGATATAGTTTATGTATTTTTTCAGCTAAGTTTAATATCTTATGCTCCTTTTATCTTAAAGCCATGGGGTTTCTTGGTTATCCTGAAAGAAACCATAGAAGTCAGGCTGAAGGGGAGGCCAGAGGCTGCCTCAGCATCACACTCTTACTGCTCTGTACTCCTTCGCCACCTGGTAACTTTACCCCCAAAACACTTGAAATCTGGACCCAGGATTTTTAAAGACAGGAACACATTTCTAGAAAATTTGGAGTCAAAGAAAGACATGTATTCTCAGCACTGCTTAGAAGTCACGATAGTTATCATATTAGCAGACCAGGATATTGGAATCCCACATGATTCATGCCCCAGCATTTCCCCTCTTTTGCTTTTGTGGCTGCACAAACAGCTCCTGGATTGCTTGGGTTCTCCTCCAGCCCGGGAGGTTCCTATCAGAGCTGCCTGAGCAGACTGCGTAATGAGGGCGATTTATGATGTTCTAATGATGGACCTGCAGATTTCTTTATTAAACACTGAGGACAAAAGGGAAACAGGGGAAGAAGCATCGGTCATAACTGAAGTCCGTACCGGGCACGCGAAGGAGGAAGGAACAGAGAGGCTGAGACCCCTGCTGCCAGCAAACTTGTGACTTTCTCCACCAGGGAGAAGAAAGTTTCTCCCTCCTTGGCCTCCTCTTGGAACAACAACCTCGGAACTATTCAGGCAACAAATATTTAGTGAGCACGTCCTCTGTTCCAGACACTGTTCTAGGTTCTGAGTTCATAGCAGTGAACAAAACAGACAAAAATCCCAGCCTTTGTGGAAATGGTGTTTCCGGTGACTGGAATGAGGACTCCAAGGCGTCGCAGTGTTCCCAGCAGAGCGTCAGGAACAGGGTGCAGGGATGCCTGCACTGCAGAGAGATGGGGGGTCAGGGCCTGGGGCCTGGAGTCTCATTGAGTGGGGCCCACAGGTTTAGTGAGGGCTTGGGCTTCCACCCCACTCTGGCACGGGAAGCCATTGGAGTGTTTTGAGCAGAGGAGTGACGTGTTCTGACATTGAACAGAAACAGTTGACTTCGGTGGTAAAACACATGGAAGGGGGCTAGGACAAAAGCAGGGGGACAAATTAGTAAACTACCTGGGAATCTAGGGGAGTTGTCTTCAGTTTCTTCCAACTAGTTCTTTGGGAGCAGACCTACACTGCTGAATGTCACTCACACATGTCTCATCCCTAGTTCACGGAATTGTCCTTCATCTTTGCCTCACGCAACACAGTAAATGCAGCAGCAACTTCCCCACGCTGCCAAAGCTGCAAGGCAGCAACCTTTCCCTTGCTCTTTGGAGTCTCCAGTTCACTGGGCTCCTCTCTAACAGAATGAAATGGATGATAAGTTCTCGGAGTGCTCTGTTTGTCATCTGTCCTTCTTGACTCCAGTCAAGAAGGAAGGGATGACGTCCCCCTGGAGAAGGGGTGGACTCATAGAGTACTGAGAATTTTCTCCGTGGAAATCTTTAGAAATTCTCTCTAAATAATGTCCTTGAAGCTCTCTCCTTAGACTTCACATTAGGAGCTAGTATTTCTCTCACATATCTTTCATGGGAAAAGAGGTAGGCAAAGGTACACTCCCTGAGCAAATCTTTTTCCCTGAGCCCTATTCTTCCCCATCTTTTATGCTCTGGATTTAAGTGAGGGATTCCAGAATTTTGTAACCATTTTTTTGGCTACCACCTCTGATAATGTGCATCTTGGTCTAGCATGTTACTCAGGAATGTCATAGCTATTATATTTGATGCCGTAGTTGCGCCGTCCTGTTACAAAGGGAAGTGCTATTTGCTAATTTAAAAAAAACTGTGTATTTCTAACCATCAGTCAATGAGAATGTGTTTGGCAGAGAGAAAAAAGAAAATTCAGGATGTCATATGATGATGTCTTGGCATAGCAATACGCATGTAGTTGATGCTTAAATATTTGTTGAGATGATGGAGCTTTGTGCTTTGAATGGAAACTGCGAAGTAAATTCTGTTAAGAAAGCAGTTTATTAAGTCTAGCCCGCACAAAGATAGTGCAAATAAAGTAACCGTGCTGTCACTCTACATCAAATTACCATCCAAGGTATCACTTTTTGTTTTTTCCTACAGAGCTGGTCGGTGATTTGTTCCCACTACCATTTTGTCCCTTCTATATCCTCTTCAACCTCCACCCACCCACCCACCCCCACCCTCACCCCACCCCCGCAATCACCACAGGTCAGCAATGTTTGGCTTCATGTCCTTACAAGTCCTAAAAGGAAGTGCCATATAATTGGATACCAAGTGCTATCATATTGCCATCACTCTGACCGAGGGAAGAAAGGCAGGGGTCTTTATGTCTAACAGTCACAGCTGGGCTGAGGAAAGGGTTTTAGCAAGGATGATGCTGAGCACTGGAACATTGCTTTAACATGACCTGTTCTGATGTGAGATTCACACTTAGGCTCTGTACCAATGCTTATGAATAAATGTACGTCCAGGGGATACTGCGTGCCAAGCCATAAATGGGAAGACCATGCACATGTGGGAAAGGCGCAGTAACAGCGCAGGAACAGTTGTGAGGCACTTCCTAGTGAACTGCCAGGGAGAGGTCCAAACGATGAGCTCCGTGAGAACAGAGGAGGAGCAGTCACTGTGGGAGAGGAGGAATGTGAAGGCGTTGTGGGGACCCGGGGACGCCAGCTTTCCGCTAAGGCTCTGTCCTGTGAAGTCTGGTACTCACCAAGCTCATTTCCTGCCGGTGTGAAGTACACAGACGACCAATCTCTTGGTGCTTCAGATTTTCATCTACTCTTCATTTTATCACCTTCTTTCAAACTGAGAAATATAAGACCAATGTAGAAAAGTACCTAAAATAGTTTAAGGAAAAACTTTAATGAATGGATAAAATAAAACAAAGCCTCACGTGTAGGTGTATTTACACGGAAGAACATGAACAGTGCTCTGGAAGCTGTGCATGACGCTCCCCAAGCACCCTCTCTCTTTCCTGGTCCTCCAGGTAGTAACCACTGTCCTGCATCTTCTGGTGATGGTTTCCTTGCTTTTCTTTCTAGTTTTGTACACTGTGCACCGTAAAAGAAAAGCTGTGTTTCCTGGTCTGGAATAGACATTTTCTGTGTGATGTAACAACCACCTGGAGAAGATGAGCATTCCTGAGGGAGTGCCTGAACAATTGTGTGATGGATTTTAATGAGATTAAGGTTTATTTTGAAAATTAACGACTCACCTGTCAATTTGGTTCTCAGTTGACTAACAGTCAAAACTTTACTACCTTTAACTAAACTCTCATCTTCATAAAACTAGACTAAAAATGACTACCTAACCATTTTCCTTTCTTATAAAATGTACCTGCAAACAATAAATATTTGAATAGGTCTCTAGGTACCTTTGCCCTTGTGTACCAAATGTAAAAAAAAAAAATCTTTAATACCTATTTATAACTAAAGAGTCTGAAAAGTTTACCTTAATAATAATAACTTTAGTATTGCCCATTTCTAAACTTAATAGAAACAGATTCATATTATTTTTATCTTGGTGTCATCTTTGCTTCTTTTGCTTATTAAATTTCAAGATCCAAACCATCTTGTTGTACAGAGTCTTTGTTTATTCATTTTTGTTGCTGTGTAGTATTCCATTAGAGGTATATGCTAATATTCGTTCATTCTACAGAAGATGGACACTTTGTTGTTTCCAAAATTTCAGTTTTGGA